>JAGDQP010017783.1:16047-37824 GCA_022664845.1 Lepisma saccharinum | reverse complement strand
GCACACTTAACAATTCACAAAAGTTCAACAGGCGTGCCGCGCACACCAGGTTGATAATCAATGGTATAGATGAACAGTTTGTTTCATAGATTAGATAGTTAAGAGATACCAATACTTTGTGTTTTCATATAAGAAAATCCTGACCATTTTTGATGTTGAATTAACATCTGATAAATTAATCAAAAAACAAGATAAGATAAAATGAATTGTATGGGCAGAGAATCAAAAAATAACATCAAACAAATTTAATGTTGCAATTTTACGGTTGGCATAGTTAAAAGTAGGAACAGGTAACTCTTCTAAACATTTCTCAATTATCTGGTATAATCTCACATCCGTAATCGGTCTGATCACGTTGTTGCTGATTGAGGGATGCGCAATATACATACCAGGCACATCGGCGCATAAAGAACACCAGAAATCTAACCTTTGAATAATTTGTTTTAGACAAGCCTACAGGATGAGTTCAAATTAAATAGTTTTGAAAGAAGATCTGGACACAATTCTCTAACCAGGACGAAATATTGGGTACCAATATTTTATGTTAACGAGATGGGAAGACGAAGCAAAAAGTTCAGTCAAGATTAACTGAAAGGTGACGATAGATATATCCAAAAATTGAACTAAATAGAGTGTTAGAAGGAAACGGTAGGATGAACAGAAAACTACATAAAGTTTCAAGAATTACAACGTATCCACGATTAATGCTCCACCTACAAACATACGAACTCAGACTTCAAACATCATTTTCATGAAGCAATTTACACACCCGATGTGTACAGAGTTACTTGCCAATGTAATTAAAATTATAAAGACAAAACTATGAGAGATCCCTACATAAGGCTAAAAGAACACAGAAGGGATGTAAAATTTGTTAGTGATTAACTGGTATTAAAGCTAACAAAACAGCTTGAAGCCACGAATTATCCAACAAAGGAAATCAATCTATTAAAGAAATTCATATCAATAAACAACAATAAATTTGGTGGGAGTCCTTTGTCGCGGGCAAGAAAAGAAATTGATCCTCTTGAATTGGAATTGAAAACATGTTAAATAAATAAGTAAAAATAAAAAACTGGCCATTTTGAGCCTTTTACTTTGCTTTGTTCATTTAAAGAATTAACAATATATTAGCTAAGTTCACACTACAAACTTATTTATCGCTGAACACAGACAATGGGACGCGACTTACAAGAAATTTGTCTGGCAACATTGCACAGGTGTAAATGTAGTTTACATCTTTTTGTTGAACATGTACTGCATTGGCAGTATCAAACATTCAAATACTGGTTAAAAGCAAAATAATTAATACGGATTAAAGGTAACTCATTATATTAATATGTTTACCTTGTTTGCTACATTTTCATTCTGCTAAATCGTGTACTTTTATTAAAACCGAACCAAGAAGCTAAGAACTATAGATAAAGAGTATTTCCTTGATTTCAGCGATGCAATTATTTCGAAGTACATGTATCCTTTTAATTAAAACTCTTTTTGGTAATTATTTATGTTGAATAATTTTATAGTGGTAATCATCGGGTTAAAAATGGCCTATAACAGGCATTTAAAAAATTTCCGTATCTAACAACAACAAAATCATTACAAATGTTGATTGAAATATTAAAGAAAAGGAACCACAGTACTGTAGATTTTTCCATGTACTTTGTACACTATTGTTTAAGAAAATCAAACGTATTTTCTCGAAACTAAGATTTTTGTAATGTGGCCTTTTTCCAGCCAATATCTCAATTCACACGAGTGGGCTTTGAAGCTGTGCAACCTACAACACTAGTTAGATCTAAAATTGAGTCTCTCTTTCTACCTTCCTTCAGCCATGAAGGTAGAAGCTCAGCTCAATATTATGACTATAGGAAAGATCCTTATAACTCAAAGTTTGGCTCAATTTGTTTCGCACTTTCTCATATTCGTATTGAATTCAATATAGTTTAGTTAGAATAGCATAAATTCACGTTTGTGTACGCATATGTTGGGTTGCATACCACCCAGGCGATTTAGCAAAATTTTTTAAAATAATGTTTAGTTAATATAATTCCAGGGCTTACTGTACATGTGAGCTTTTTTTTAATATAGATCGCCAAGTATGCACGAACTGTAGTATGGTTTAGACGGAGACAAAATGGAGTTGAAGTAAATTATGTAACGGATTCCCAGAACTAGCAGAACTGAAAAATTCCCAGAAGAGCATCAACGATAGTACTAATAGAAGCTATTACGGGTCCATAAGCATAACTGTGCTAGTGGAAAATTACGAAATGCAAATACACGTTTTTGTAGGAGTATTAGTGCACTTGTGTTTGCTTAGCTCGGGGCTATTTCGATCAAGGAGCTTCGAGAAGTGTCTATTAAAAACCGATACCGATACAATAACTCACTTTTATTTATATGTATCACCATTCTAATGATTAACCCTTCAATATAATCCCGATTCGCACTTGTACACCGATCCAGTCTTATTTCCCACTGATCGAAGGTGTGGAACAGATAAGTTTCAGTAAGCTGTTTTAACACATCAGCCGTTTCATTCTTCACTACATCAATTGACTCAAAACTAATTTCTTTAAACACAGATTTCACTTTAGGAAAAAGAAAAACGGTCACAACTTGCCAAATTTGGCGAATATGTAGGATGTTCTAGGGTGGTGAAACGTTTGTCGGCCAAAAATCGCTCACAGAAAGTGCTGTAAAATTTTCTTGTGGCGTTCTTTTTCCTCTGGTGTGAGAACCCTAGGGACAATCTTGGCACAAACTTGTTTCATGTTCAAACCCTGACGTAAAACTTTTCACGTGGTGTCTTTGTTAATGCCCACGGCTTCTACTGTCATTCGTATACTGAGTCGCCGGTCTCCTAAAGGAATCTGAATTTTTCAACGTTTTCTTCCGTTCTTGAAGAGGAAAATCGTCGAAGAAAGTTCATCGTCTCCCATGTTTTCACGTTCTTCACGAAAGAAATTGTGCCACTCAAATATACGTCCCCCGTAACCTTCAGTAAGCATTGGCGAGTATTCCGTTGACGTTTTGTTCAAGTTTACTAAAAGAATATCAAATTGACTTTTTGGTCATCTTTTAAACTTCCGGCAGACGACATAAAATACAGCTTCTCTAAACTACGACTCGCAATAAACGGATAGGCCGAATATGTTGATATTTGTCATGCAGGTTCACACATATCCAATGTCATCGCCAAAGGACTCACATTCAGTTCTCGCTGCTTTCTCTAAGAGCTAGAAACGCACTCTCGTTTCTTAATAGACACACCTCATATGTCGACACGAAGGAAAAGACAAATCAACACAACAACGATTTTCGTAATGTACTCCCAATCGTCCGGCTATCAACTCGAGGGTGACTGGGAGGCAAATCACGCAAAACATGGTGGTTTTTAACTTGTTTATACTAGGTTGAGTCAAATGCAAAACTTTAAAATGCTAATTTTTTTCTACACGACTTCTAGACAGGTGTAACCCAGATATGTTTTACATCAAGTCTCGTAGTCAATATCTGTATACTTGTTATTTAGCAGAACTTTATGTGTGACGTTATATGTACAGTTAAAGATGGGGCTGCACTAGGAAATACTTACATTTCCCATATACAATTTGAGTGAGACATATTGAAATCCATTCACAAACGAGGGAAAAATAGGAACATGTGTCCAAACATGTGTTATGGCTGCAAGAGATGTACAAGGAAGTGTCAGGTTTAAAAAAAATGCCAAACAATATTCTTTTTTGGTGCATTTCATTAATGTACTCGCCATCTTTAACTTGCTCATGATGTCAAACATAAATTTCTGCCAGTAACAATACATAAATTGTTACTACAAGACGTGATATATCTAGCTTACATCTGTCTAGAGTTCGAAAGTATATTCAATTACCACAGGTCCTACATTCCCAAATAGCATGTTAACTTAGGCCTATACTGCTTTGATTTGGACTTGCTCGCATGACTTAATACTACAAACTTATATCCATCTTGGGATAACCTTGAATTTTACTAGCTCAGACTTATTTGATATACCGTAACAATAATATTTGACTCATCGTATTGGCTCAAGTTTGGCTTTCTTGAAAATGCTGCAAACTTTGCAAGTTGAACTTCGTAGCTTCATTCAAGCTTGATACAAGCTAACGATCTGTTATAACTAGTTTACACATTTGACATGTCAAGCTTAAGCCAAGTTTAATTTGCTATCGGGGATCAGTGCGCAAGAACTTTCCGGACACCCTGTACACAAACCATGTGGAAATACATTCTGGGGAAATATTCATAATTCTATCACTGCGTAAATACGCACTAAATTATTATAAACTCGTTTAGTATAATTCAATCTTCTTTAAGAAATCTTAAGTAGACTTTCACTCTCCTTCGTATTTTTACCTGTATTTTGAATAATTCCTTCCTTCCAGTTACATTGATTCTTTTGCTTTGAAATAAAGTAAATTTATTTAATGAAATTAATTACTAACCTCAAATTATTATTATCTTCTTTCCAGTTACTCAATCGGAGCAAGACAGGTCGTGCATTCTTTTGCTTCGGTTGCAGAAGAGGTCGGGCGATTGGTTGTGGGTGCATTGCGTTCTGCAAGTGAAGGATAACATGGAAAACAGCCAACAACCAGTCATCGTCTGTACAAATCAAGTCCTCAGGTAAAATTATTTTTAATTTGTTTACTTAGTACTTATTAAAATTTAATGTAATACGTTTTAGGTTCCTTGATAGCATGACACGACTTCGTAACAATGCGGGACTATTCTCGTTTGGTCTGTCCGTGTAAAATAGTATTTCTCATGAACTGCAGTGTGTATAGGGACGTGCTTGAGGTGTCGTTGGAAAGGTCTTCGCTAGACTAGCTAAGAGCTGCCGGAACCGTCTTGGTCGCTACAGTGGGTGTCGAGATAGCAGGGTTGTCCAACCTCCTATTTTCAATTTAATCAGCCCGTGTATAAGGAGAAACTATGGTAAAGACCTGCAGATTTCGCCACGTACGGACTGCGCACTTCGCACTAGCTTCATTACTATGCCATCAAGGAATCCTCACAGCCTCAGCGATTGTTTGTAGAATGGCAGCGCTCGCTTGTTTAAAAAAATACGAAACGGCCGAGAAATAAGCAGGTTTAAAATTTCAACCAGGAATGTGGGTTTCAAAATGCTGCATAATTGACTATAGCTACTCATAGTGAATAATTATGAAAAATTGTTTTTTTGGTATTATTTCCCTTCATTGGTCTGCTGCACGTTTCTTTGTAAACTATCGTCCGAACTGGCCGAAACAGTAGCTGACTTTCTGTTTCAAAGGCGTCGTTTCAGTCAGTGTTTCTTTCAGAAAATTTTATTCGGTAAGGTCCGTGGAAGGGATCGGGGGCTCACGAAAATTATAAATAATGCATAAGTTATTAACTCCAATGTGCTATAATACAAATTAACAATAATGTTACTCAACAATATGTAGTACTTCCTTACTTAACCTCAAAATAACATGAAGAATATTTATAGAATGTGCTATTATATACATATTTTATTTAATATACATATGAGTAATGCAAGTGTTGGGAGCCATATTTTGGAGCGGCGTTTGAAAAAACCCGGGGGACAAAGCCCCCGAAATTATGCCTGAAAGAAACACTTGTTGCAGTTGAGACTGGTGATATTTCAAATAAGTGTTCTGTGTAATTTGTTCCATCGAAATTATGAGAAGTCGGTGGGGTTCAAAGGGATGAAAGTATCACTAGTTCAATAAGTGACATTTATCACTTTCCTTGGTATAGGTGCCCCACGCTATTGTGCCAACTCACAAACTATGCGCATGACAGCACGCGTTTTGTTAACGTGATATCACACCCTATATAACGCAGAAAATAAGATACATACAACATTATGCTTACTAGCGAGTTTCCCCATAAAACTTTTTACAGTGCAACTCGTTCTATCTCACACACGATCACCTATTACACATTTAAAACTAACCCCTGCTGCAATCTGACATATAACTTTGACGGTGTATTAGGTGCGGCATCTATCTCACAAGTAAAGGTTCTCTCCCAACAATCGGGGATCCGGGAACTGCGCATATATTTAGGTAGAGGAAGGTCACGAAGGAATACTGGCAAAATCTGCCGTTCCGACAGCAAAGAATAAATCCAATATGGCCGCCCAAAGGTAATTCCAATCAACTTTTGCAAGCAATTTCGCACCCACTTTCCGTTGACAGATTGACTTTATATTTTGCAGACTGATGTATTTCCAAATACAACACATTTGTTGGATCGAAATGTCTCGGAAGTCGCCATATTGAATCCAATATGGCCACCCGAAATGTAATTTGCTAAATGGCTCGTGCTAGAAAAACGAATTTTGGTATGAACGTACAGTATCACCAGACGCTTACAAAAAGTACTAAACTGTTCAAAATATCGTCATCTTCAATCCAATATGGCCGCCCAAAGTCTTGTACCAAACAGTTCGTGCTGCAAATCCGAGATTTGGTATAAAGGTGCATTATCATTAGCAGTTTATGAAAACATTACAAACTATTCACAATATCCCCACCTTGAAGCCAACATGGCCGCCAAATACTAATTTAAAATATATAAAAACAAGTTGTAGGTCAAATGAGTTAGATTCAGGCAAAATGTCATTTGCTAAACGACTCGTGCTAGAAAAATGAATTTTGGTATGAAAGTACAGTATCAGTCGTTTAGAAAATGACATTTTGGGTGGCCATATTGGATTCAATATGGCAACTTCCGAGACATTTCGACCCAACAAATGTGTTGTATTTGGAAATACACCAGTCTGCAAAATATTAAGTCAATCTGTCAACGTGGAAGTGGGTGCGAAGTTGCTTGCAAAAGTTGATTGGACTTACCTTTGGGCAGCCATATTGGATTTACCCTTTGCTGTCGGAACGGCATATTTTGCCAGTATTCCTTCGTGACCCTCTTCTATCTAAATATATGCTCAGTTCCCTCATCCCGAATTGTTGGGAGAGAACCTTTACTTGTCAGGGTTTCTCTATTTTAATCCATGCTGTGGTATAACTATGTTCATTTGTAGGTTAAAAAGAAAAGCTTGAAAGAACAGACAATATCCTAGAAGAATGAAAAAGAAATGTTGCGTCTTCCCCATTTTATTTAATACTGTAAAATAAGCGTAGAGAGATACAAGAATATGAATAACGATGGAAAATTTGTAGTTTAGAGAAGAAAATTCAAATTAATTACATTTGCAGATTATATAGTTCTTCTTGCAGAGTACGACAAATCAGTTGACAAAGTACTGGGAGAGTTAAGGAGGAAAAGAAGAAGTTAAACATGAAACAGAAGTAAAGAAAATGAAAGGAATAGAGACAAGAACAAATGAAAGAACAAAAATCAATATTGGTGGAGAAAAGATAGAAAAGGTATCCAACTCCAAGTTTATAGGAAATATAATACACATGAGATGTGAAGTGTAAAAGAAAGAAAGAAATGCAAGAACAGCAGGGAGAAAGAAACGTTAAGAAGAAGCATATTTTCTGAGATCGATGAACATAGAGTTGAGTGAAGCATTGTCTAAATGTTTTGTAGGAGTATTGTGTTACGTATAAAGACCGAAAACTTGGACTTCAGGAATAAGTAAAAAAAAAAAGTAAAATTGGAAAACTTGGAAATGTGGACATGTCGATAGACAAACGAAACATGGAAAGTCATTTTTTTTGTTTGTTTTATTTCCTACAATTAATTAGAGTGCTAAAAAGTATGCAACATTTCAATCTACGAATGTTTCCATTCGGCACACGGAAATGTTTGTGAAATATTCTTGCGCAATCGTTCACGATTCTTAAAAGTTAATAGTACAATCTTTCAGAAACGATGTTACAAACATAACGAGGAAAGAATCTAACAGAAGTATGCATCTGCTATAGAGACTTAACCTTATTTCGGCGAATATGTGAACGAACGTGCTTTGATGCTATCGCTTTTTGAAATAGACTGGAACTTCCAGATTATGATGACACGTCCATACATAGAACAAGAAAGAAAAATGGAAAGAAGAAAGAGAAGACCAGTTAACATAGAGAAAAAAAAATAATAAGAGAAAAATAGAACTAAAATTTTTGGGCGCCAAAATGACTGGTAAACCAGATTGGTTATGTATTCGACGCTGAACAATAATCTGAAGGAGGTCGGCGCTTCTTATCGAGTTATCATCTTGTGGTGTTTAATTGTAGACCACGAGGATTATTTTTTTAATATCTTTCTTTTCTCTCCTAGTCTTCTGACCGCCCTTCCTCACCACACACTGTATTTGACATTTTTGTTCTTTTGTTTCTGTAATAGTCTAATGGAGCCCGTCGCACGTACAGCTTGGAAACCACAGTGGGCACTTACTGAGATCGTAAATCAACCAGGTATTTTACACCTTTATTGTTTGTTTGCACACCCTGTTCTTTCTAGTAGACTTGAGACTGTAAAACTTACTGTGGGGGAGGCGAATGTTGAGATTTCAAAACATTGCCAATAAGAAGCTCAAGTATATGAAAAGCAAAGAGAAAAAGGTGACACTGTGATGGTGATTCATATAGTTACCGGATCCGATAGTCAACCACTCCTACTTTATAAAAAAACGATACAAGAAGTTAAAAGTGACTTCATCCAGTGAACAAGAGTGTGAGTATGGTAGTATTTTATGCTTCACAAGAAGAAAGTTTGGGCACTGGGAGTATAGATGTCGCTTTGAGATAATAATGGTTGGCTAGCAATGAAGTGTAAAGATCTCGATTAACATCAATACTTGTAAAGATGTCAATAGAAGATTGTGTTTCTGTGTAAAAATTGTTGTGTCGTATTTCGGGAATTCCATTACCGTGTTATACGCTTAGAATGCTGCCAGATCATGTGTGAGAGTGTGTCCACGTGATGTCGCGCTGCTCGTTTTTTTTTTACTTGTAGATATTGCTTCACTACCCTTCTTCTCTTCTCAAAATTGCTTGTCTACAAGTTTCATCTGATCTTGGTGATGCCGAGAAGGGAGGTGAGAGAAGTTGAGCATTACCATGCTTGGTTTCTTTTATCTATACGATTAAAACTTTGAAATTGCTTTTGGCGGGTGATTAATACTTAAAGTCTTGTAGGTGGCGTGGCTGATGTTAATCGCAGCACTTTTTTCGTGTAATATTTTTACATGTCTGTTGGTTCTATGTATTTTTCTCTTTATTTCTTTACGAATCAGATTTAGTGAAAGTTGAAAGGAAACTTGCAGATTAAGTTTCAAAGGAAGATTTTTATGTTGGAGAACAAATAGTGTGCCCACTTTTTTTTGTTTTACTCAGAAAGAAATGATCAGCTGTTACTAAGAAAATCAAAGATAGAAAAAAGTTAGCAGTTGTTCTTTCTTTTTAATTTTTTCACCATTTGTTTTTTCTTTCTTACACCATTTCTTGATTTTATCAGGTGTCCTTTCTCTTCTTCTTCTCCAATAAAATGCAAACATTTTTTCCTACATATTAGTGTAAATCTCTTATGACGTATAGCTTTCTGCAGATACGAAATTTTAACTATTACTTTTGTGAGTTAAAGCACTGGATCATTGAACTGTTTCACAATTATCTATTTAGAGCTTCAAATATGTAACCTTCTCTCTTGGGCCGCGGTATCTCAGCGGCAGAACCCATCGCGTGAGGTCTTCTGTTGGATCCCAGCTCGTGCCATGTGGACTTTGTGGCAGACAAACACCATGTGCGTGGGTTTTCTCGAGGTTTCCGTTTCCTCCCACTTTCTTCATTCCACAAATATTCTCATCATCATCAATCCGGCCTGAGCCAATATTGCCTCAAGGACTTAAACAAAATTCAAAATTTAAATGTAGCCTTCTCATAATGACACTTCTTCTCCCTATTGTCATGAAAATGCTTTAATCTTGTTTGTCACTCTTATTGCTTTGTCCCTTATATCTTCATAACAAGCTACACGACAACTTCATACGCTGAACAATTCTACTTCACTGCATTCCTTGAGTTAGCTCAGTAATTCTTATCGTTGAGACGATAAGTATCTTGATAAACATTTGTCCAACTGTTGACAATGTGATTTTGAATGTTAAGACTTTCTTTCATTATCGACATCGTATTTTAGAACGTTACAAACATGTGTCATTCTTTTGAAAATGTGAATTGAGAGTTAACAGCTTTCCCTAACTTTTGATAACATGTTCTATTTATTTGTCTCAAGGGATGTTTCACCTAGGGTAACCGATAATTATAACTATTCTATCAATGTTGTATCACAAACGAAGCCGCAGTGAAAGTTAAACCGAGTTGCTAGCTCTGTTAGAGCATATGAGAGTGAATGAATTATTAACGTCCTAAACGAGCTGGTGAGCCTCTAAGAACGAGACCTGGTAAAGTAGGCTCCGAACCCCGTTCAACTGACTCCGGCGGGATTTGAACTCGTGGCCACGCGCACAGAAAGCGATTGCTCTAACCTCTCGTCCACTCTGAGGTCTTGTATATGTAGTTTAGTCTATGAGTTTACGTCATCGAACTGGCAACATTGACTCAAAATGACGATCTTGAAATGTTCAAATGTTGATTTTGATGAGATTGCAAAAGGTAGACTGCAAAACGCATTAATGAGACGATACGGAATGACGAAGTGCTGGACAGAGTTGGAAGAAACTAATAATACTGGAGACAATAAATAAAGAAGAGAAAAAGAAATCAGTTAAGACTATGGTTGCTCAAAGATTTTAGCGTATATTAAAGAATGTAATTGAAGGTACAAGAGGAAGAGGATGAATACGACTTCATGACAGTATTAAGAGAGATAAAGCTTATGCTCATACAAAAAGAAAGCGCAAGATCAGGACGAATGATGAGGGTTGAATGTCCTGACTCTTTCGGCAGAACATTGTCATCATATCTCAACGATCGTTAACTACATTCAGAATTACTCTAGAATCGCTCTTCCCATGTAGAATGTCCAGCATTAGAAACTATGCTAGTTTTGGCTACTTCTTATTTGCACGTACGGTACTTTTCAACGTCGTTTATTGGCGAAGTCTATGTTAGCCGATTTTCAGCTAGTCAGTCTTTTATATTTTTAAGGAGGTTCCCATCAATTTATGGAACAGCTCCAGCTGTAACTCAGTGATGTATCCAGAGCGCTGTAACATTCCACCCCTATAAGATCCTACTTTCCGACATGCACACTTTATTATATATAAATTTCCTTGCGAAAATAGCGGTCCGAAGCATGATTTTTTTCCTTCACACACAGACACAAAATTTGAATTTTATTTCCTCTCATCATAATTTTAAAGTAGCGTATTATTCGTTTAAAATGTCCTGGAAAACCAATACTGTAACGAACTTATTAGTCTTGATTAGAAAAATGTTGTCCTCCAAATTTTCGATTTGAGCTTAATATTGTTGAGTTGAATTGAACGGGCCACTTGCAAAAGGCACACGGGTCATTCATTCTCCATACGGGTTTGGATAGAAAAAAAAAGTTTAAATTATAAAAGAAGTTAGTTTTTAGGAATCTTGGAGACATCATGGGTAGATATTGAACGTACTTAAAGATCAACATTTTATTATTTATCCATTCAATTTCCAGAATATAAAGTTATTACGATGGAGTTGACGTTTTTGTGTTTTCCTCGTTGCCATGTTCCTTATAATGAGAATGGAATCTACAATTAAGCAAGATTAAAAGAAACTGGAATTAAAATAAAATACAATTCTTATAAGTACCATGGAGTTAATGATAGATAAGTGAGACACACGTGATGCTAAATCTCCTGTCAAATGTCTGTGAACAATAAGTCGACTGTAGAAGTACCTCCCTTGTAGTTCCACTCAAACATTATTAAGATGGCTGCTTCCTGTCTATAATAGCGCATGCAAATGACGTGTAGTGCTGACAGCTTCACACTTTTATTACAACTTTTTCTATCCACGGAGCTGATAAGAAGCGGATTTCATGTGATTCGGTAAACGTAATTCTTATACTAATAGCTTCACTTTCTATTTAATTCCGATTCATGTTTCGAACTAATTTATTGTGAAGGATAATTGCTGAAAACTTACTGGAAAACTAAACACAAATATTGAAAAAATATCTCAAAAATGATTTTGGAATTTTTTAAAGGCTCAGGCCGTTTAGGGGAGGGAAAAGAATTCGGGAAGGTCTCGGTCAGAGCATATGTTAGAGATGCCATCTCAGCATTTGCCTGGTGTGACAAGAAAACCCCTGGAAAAACCTGTCAGGATGGTCGGTCGCTGGGATCGAATCCACGACCTCTCGAATGCTATGACAGCGCTCTATCACTGAGCTACGACGGCTCGGTATCTCAAACATGAAAATGAATAACAATTTCGTTCCATGGAGTTGACATTGAGCATGGAGTTGAAGCTAAATCAGATAATTACTATTAAAATATGAAATTGGACAGAAACTGACCCAGATTATAGGGGCAGAAACTGACCCAGTTTATAAGAGGTGCTTTAAGAAGCAAAGAAAGTTATTTCAGGCACATCTTTTGTAGTTTCTGGATAATGGCCCATGTGTCCAGTTATTGTCCAAATCGAGCGTCTTTTATTTTTTGCATACTAAGTATAAGCACCAAGCCATGTTATCGCAGCCTACTACCTTAGTACAATTATGTGGAACTATTTTTGTTTATTGTTCAACACTTATACCGTTTTTGTGTATCATATTAACTTTTCTACATTGGACATGTACCCTCTTCCCAAATAGCCCATTCAATTGTTATTAACGTCGCAAACAAGCTGGTGAGCTTCTAAGGACAGACCTACAGTGTTTGAAAAAAAATGACTGCGAGACACTCCCTTCAATGGACCATGGAACTTAATTTTATGATAGAATGATCAGAAACATTGGTCCGATACAGTTAGGAGTTTTTCTCGCCTTTCTTGTTCTATGTAGATTATTCAGATTAGAATGCAGATTAACATAAAGTAACTTTCACGAACTAAATTATGTTTCGTATTTCAATAATGTAGTCTTAGTATTTAATTTTAATTTTTATATGGCCTTTTCGCATCTATGACTGAAGCCAATTTAGTCTTACAGAAATACTAATAGCACAGCAACTTCAAAATTACGTCCAAGCACTTTTGGATACACTTCTGATGCTATCATGATTATTAGGTCAAGCCAGTGATAATAATCATTATTGAAGTACGAAACAGACTTCAGTCCACGAAATTATTTCCTATTTACTTGCATTCAAATTTCAGTAGTCTACACAAAACTAAAAAAGCGAGAAAAGCCAGTTGGATTCAGTCTTACGAGTTATTCAGTTTACAAGATAAGTGAGTTTTGCTCTTAAGGTTGAAAATCATTTGTCATGTAGAAGGTTGAAACGTTGTGATGTTCAGGGCGCCGAAATCTCTTTGCGAGAGTAAAGGTGCAACTAGCACCTAAGCTCACAAGCAAGTACACCTGAGTCGTGTTTGTCTACTGTTTTCCGGTCGGTTGTTTCTATCCATAATTTTTATTTCTTTGGGTGGTCCCTTTGTGAAACTTTAACAGCTGAAAGAAAATATTTAATAGAATATTGTAAACAAATTTCGTTCAAATTAAAAGGTTCAATTTCAAGCTTTCATATTTAAAGACATACTTTATTTCTGTTCACTAGAGAAGCAATAATGTAAAATTAACGTTAAGTGGAAAATTACACTTTATAGTCTCTTCTTGGTTACACGTTACAAACGTTTTTGAGTACGTTTGTATGGCCAAGAGAAAATATTAACCAGAGGTGTGTTCTTTACAAGGCAAATATGTCAAGTGTCCATTGTTCTATGGCCATTATGGACATTATGTTTGATTCTTGTAGGCCATATGGAAAATAGCATACCAAAATACTTTGTAATTATGAGGTAATCAAGGTTTCCAGATCTACTTTTCAGCCTAACATTTTTTTTCAACAATTAACCTAGCCAAAGAGTTCATTCCGCAGAGATCGCTCAAGTTAATGACATAAATTTATTTCATAGCTTATTATCTCAACTAATGTTGCTTCATTATTTTTAATTTATTGCCATTTCAAAGTGTAGACTCTTAGAGAATTCTTTACAATACAGGTTCACAAACAGCTCATATTAGTAGGTCTATTTGTAACTTTATACAGATATTAGAATCACAATATGTGACGATATCTGTCTATCTGTCTATAAGTAATGTTCAAGTACCGTTCGGAAATCAAGGATTGACGAATCACTAACATTAAGGTTCCTCAGTACCTGCGCTGCGTGTGTGTATGTAAGTTTTCACAGTTTTAAAGATACAATGACAAGTAATCATAAAATTTTTAGAAAGAGGTCCCAATAGTACTGTAATGGCGTGGGTGTATGACGTCATCAATTGCGAGTGTTCTAATTTCTCAGCTAAAATAAACAGTGTCAAAAGCTCAGATAGTTCAAATGATACTCATTTACAAGTGTTATTGGCGCCAGTTTCCATAATTTCATTATTGCTTGTAATTTGTCCAGTACCTTTAATAATATGAAAACTCAGACTCACACACAGTCTAGGTACTACTATCTTAAGATTCATCATTTGTAATGTCGAAAAGGAAAATATAAAACATAGCGGCCAAACTATGATGGAAAGAAGGGGAAATATGTAGTGAATTAAAAAGTAGATAAAGAACAGTATTTCTATAAGGTCTATTACTGTTTGCACACATGCAATATGAGTACAATTAATATATACAATGAAGAGATTTTATTTTTCAAAGAGAGCTATACGTTCAAAGAACTGGAAGTTCAAGTTTTATCTAAGGGGAAACAAACTCATATTTCTAGAATAAATTCTCCTTCTCTCTCAAAAGATAATGATTACATTGGTCGAAAACATAATTATTATGATTATAATGCCAAACAACTTGTGTTCTCTCCATACCAGTGCTCGAAGGGGGGGGGGGATACGAGGGGGCACGCCGTGCCCTTAACTTTTTCATTCTGGATTTGGCGTACCTTTTCATTAATGGGAGCTCATTACCTTTACTTTCAATAGGGAATCACCGCTACTAGGTGCGAGCGTACCTTTTCTAGCCCACTTCTGCAACCGTTCCCTTACCTTTTCTAACCCACTTTGAGCACTGCTCGAATGCTGAATACTACTAAGATTCCACAATAAAAAAGCGCGTGTTTTCATTCCTAATTTTTTCGAGGCTAAACTAACGTGTGTGTTATGTGTGCGTGTGTATGTGATGTTGATGGACTGTTCTTTTGGTGGGGGTGGGGTAAAGCAACCCATTGTCAGTCGAAGTCGTCGATAGCCATCTTAGAGAATCGGTTCATCGGAACATTAATCCTAAGACATGACAGCCGCAGTCAACGACGGAGATAACGAATGGAGTTGTCATCGCCCAGGCTACGAACGACATTTTTCATCCAAGGTTCAGTTGAACGCGCGTGTAACCCATGATGGTCACAAGAAAAAGAATAAGAATTCAACATATATGTTTATCTTTGCCTTTCGATTTGGCCCAGACTAAAAATTTACAATGAGAATACATGCATTTACAAAAGTAATCAAGTTGTGGCTATGTTACCTGTCCATATAAGGCTACGTGTAATAAGGCTGTAAAAGGTCTAAATAACAAAGAGTTAGAAAAAATTTGTTTTGAGAATATCGATCTTGGAAACTATAAAATTAAAATTTCTATCGACATTTGTATCACCGTTAACGGGATATTTACATGTATAATTTTCTAATATTTTAACTATCCTTACATGGCTATGAACTATAATTTATGTAATAGTAAAGTTATTGTTCTATTGTGAATTTTGGTAAGATGAGAACTACCATAGAGGTGTACGTATTTTGCTATTAATAGTATCTGGGGCGTGATATTCAGGAACTGACTTTCTCATTTCGACTTTCTTTCAAAACGATTTTTTTTTGTGTGTGTGTGAAATCTCGATGTTTTCTTACTTGCCTGTGTTTACTCTTCTATCTGTCCATGATTGGAATGATTGGTCGCACATGATCAGACACTGGACCGGGATGGGAAGTTACCATATCACTTTGATTCTAAAATTATTGTCTTAAGAGATAATCGACCTTCTAATTGTCCATTCAATTCCAATGGCGGTGGTAACAACAATGGAAAATTTAAAAGCAAAGCACGCGGCAACCCACACTACAATGTTGTTCGACGGGTTGACTACCTAAAAGTGGTCAAATTTGGCATGACTATCAATTCATTAACAACGGCTACCTTAGGTAAAATACCCCTAACAAAGCTGATTGGTGACAGTCATAATGACTATTGCCAACATATTTTATTCACCCCGCATCATCTAGTTTTTTTTTAAATATATAAAATATTTTATTGGGAAGTTTTTGTTATCTAATGTGTGGGATAGGTTTGTTCTGTTTTATATGGTATCGTCCTTATCAATATTGTCTAAATTGAAACAGATACGTGTATTTGCCCTTCCATCCTCATACCTACTCTTGGTCCTTTCAGCACTTTTACCAAGATAAAGATAACATATCGCCACTTACGAATCAATCTCGCGTAAATGACAAAACATAAAATTTAAAGTAAGTGGTAAAACTGCTATATTTTCCTAGTTGTTCACGTGTACTCAGTATTGGATCCTCACATCTTTGAAAGCAGACCATTCATGAGTAGGGGACCAGATTTTAGAAAAGAGAACACTCGAACTCATTCGATGTCTCGGTATTTTCCGACGAGATATAAAGAAAACTATACGTCCAAAGTATTAATATTAAATAAAACAAGTAGATAGTAATTAATACTAATAACATTTTAGTAAATTGTTATTAAAGCTATGTGAAACAATACACTAACCTAATTGAAGTGTCTAAATTACGTTTCTGAATTCCCGGTATTTAGGTAGGTCCCAAGTCCTTTATTGTTGTGTCTATGCCCTTCCTAACAAACAGGAGCATAAAACATCTATCCCACAGTCTTAGAAACTTTCGGTATCTTTAAAAGTCACAAAGCAATTATTATACTCTTTCCATTCCAAACCACTACAACCAACATAATGGAAATTTACTATTCTTAACAGCATTATCAAAGTCCCACTATATGCAAGTAACAACAAATTACACACGAAGACCGCCATGATCTATCACCCAGTGCGATCGAGTCTCACACTGTCGAGAGAATATTGACTATCGAACTTCTGAGCTTGTGAAACCAAGCTTACAGAGTAGCGCATTGAATGATCACTCACCACGTTTATATTTGTAAATAAAATAATTTGCTTTCATAATTATTAGGCCTATATATCATTATTCCATGATAACTCTATGACTTACATACACATTCTTAGAAATCTGGACAAAACAGCGTCCGGACAGAGTTCATTTTGGACACCCGGACAAGGCTATTAAAAAGTAAACTGTCCGGACCAAATCCGGACGGCTGGTCACCCTATTCATGACACAGAATTTCCCATATTATGTATTCAGAAGGCAGTAGAGGTGCCAACTGATCAAATAAGGCTTTTCCAAAATTGTCAGATACGGGGAATTGATTCTAAGCGATGATATACTGATCAGAAATTCATGTTTGGCCATTTCTCCTTCTAACATAAAAGGTGTAAACGAATTCGTTCAATTCGGTTTGCAAGCGATAATTGAAGTTGTAGATATAGTTGATAGCAGTGTTCTTTCAGCAGAAATTCACGTTGGGCGGTAGACATGCATAGAAATCATTTGCAGCTGCCCATTCTCAATTATAAAATTTTATAAAGTACATTCCTTGTGTATAAATACGATTGAAATTTTCTAAGGCGACAGAAGCTACGTAATTACTTATTTCTAATTTGTGATAATGCCGCATTGCATTTGGAACATATAACTCCAGACTACTCATTTTTTGTGCTTGTGCTCTTTAAGAGAAACTTGTGAGTTATCATAAGAATAAATGTTCGTTAATGATATGAAGACTATCTACCCGAATTATCACCTGCCAAATGATTGTAAGTCCATGATAAAATCTCATTTACTTGCATTAATACTTGCAAAATTACTGTTCTTCGTTCATGGTATGAAACCCATTTATTTGAGTTTTCATCTATAAAATAAATGTTTATTCGTCATAAAACCCATTTCTATTTTTCTCTTGTTCTTTCTCTTTCCAGTGAACGTGAAGCTGCTGTGATGCGAGCGAATAGTTGGCTGTACCACTACTACATGGTTCAGAGTAAGCTACAATATGGACTTGCGTACGAAGCTCACGCATCAAGAATGGCTGCCTACTATCCTCAGATGATGCCGTACACGCAGATCCATGACCCAACTGTCCACCATGCCTACCTCCATCCTCAGGTTCCTTCAACGCATACTGCACCGCTCAATGGGTCTTCTCAACATACGAGTCCCACCACGCCGCATGCTCAGTACTCATTTCCACTTCCACCCGGTTCCTACCATCATTACGGCCGACGGGAGGACACGTATCCTGCTCATGAGCCCGTCGACTACTCAGTACATTCCTCACAACAGCAGTATCCTATACAACATTCAGCGGCGCACTCCTATAGTGATCACAAGTCACCGCCTGACCAAGAACATCAACAACACTGGTCTACATCCAAGGAGGCTGATCATCATAGTTTACCTGTTGAAGAACTGAGGACACCTCCCAGCAACACGCGGTCAACACCATCGTCATCATCTTCATCTCAGAAGAGGAAACCTTCCCTTTCCCTGAGCTCAGGTCACACGGGTAAACTTACCTCGTCTCGCGTGCGACCTGAAGAGACAGAAACCGAACTAAAGCCGTCAGCTTCACCGCCGAGAGTGTTAGACCTCGACCGATATCATCACGCGGGCGGCGGTGGAGGTGTACTGACTGCTCTTGTAACACCCGTTCCGTTGACTCTAGGACGTCCTCGGAAGGTTCTCGAAACAGCGACTTTAGAAGAACATTCAGGTTGGAACTTGAGCCCACCGTGGTCGGATACAACACAGAAAGTCCCTGACATTATTCATCCTGACCTCAGCCCATATGTGACTCCTCCGCATCCCACTCCAACAAGTACACCACAAGTGTTCACATTTGACAGTCCGGATTCGAACGGATCGAGACCTTTAGAAGACTGGACAGAGCAGTACGTGCCCAACCTAGCGAGGCCTGCTCGCGTGAGTCCTTTGCCTCAGGAAGTGTCTACTTGGAATGGCCACGACATACAACGAGGACAATTTCCTCTTCACCCTCCACCGCCTGGTGTTATAAAAAGCCGACCTCTAGTCCGCAGTCCACCACATCATCAAACGCCACCTCCTGTCACGACAGTTCCCATCGACAATAGTGTGATTGCAGCCAAAGGTAAGATACATATTTTTTTATTCTCTCAGAATAAATAAACTTTATGCTATACATAAAATATTCTAGAAAGATACCAAATAATTTATGTAGTTCAACAACTTAATAGTATAGTATTATAAATAAAAGTGTCAGTTACTATTAATTTCTTGTAAGCGTTAAAACCCATCAGTACTTAATGGCTAACACAATAATTAATTATTACCATTACTAATCTCTGGAATAACATGTATTGTTCATTCTTAATAGGCGTAATTTTATACTACACAGGATGTGTCGGCCAACATGTACACATTGGTTTTAATACTTTTCCCAATTTTCCCTAAAATTTAACGCTTTTATGGGTAAGAGAAAATTGTATAGCGAGATAAAAATCTACTTGTAAAATTTAATTGAAATACTTTTCTGAATTTCTTTTGATCATATAGCTGAATTTAAATTCAATTTTCGTATACTGTAGAGTAATTTCTTCCCTAAATATGTAATAGAAGCCCCTAAAATCGTTGGTGGAATAGAAAAGTTAAATACAGTATGGCCGGAAATAAAGTATATCGAAAAGCAGAACATTTATTGATATATGAGATTTGAATTTAATTTTAATGCACTATGTTACAGAGACAAATGGTCAATCAGTATAAAAGAACATCTGATCAGAAGCAGAAACGACAGCACACAAAATATTCAGTACACATGCTCCAAGTGTGCTCCGTCCAATACCAAACTTTCTTCATAACGACGCTGCAACCTGCCAAACATAACTGCAACTGTATCCCGTTAAATTGTATACAATACATGAGTGATATTCAGATTTAGTTCTTTAATATTACGAGGCACTATATCATTGTATTGTAGAATGTCTCACAAATAAAGATCAGGCAGTGTGAGATCAGGTGAGTGAGAAGGACATGGGTAGTTCTTTTGCACCGAGATTGTGGGTGTGGGGGTTGGGGTCCTTGAAACTGATGTTGCAGAAGCTGTAAGGATTCGCTAGCGGTGTCTCTAGTCTTGCTGAAAAAATGTGTGTTAAAACACAGATTCCTGGTGGTGGACCCGCTTTCTTACCGACCGCTTTCGGCGTTGATAAAGCATTGATCTTGTTTGACGGAAATTTGCAACTAGCAACACCCTGTGTGCTTTGTTGGAGGAAGTTTCTGGTACTCTAACTCAAACAAGTGCTAAAAAAAAGTTTCGTAGCTAATAGCTAATATTCCGTCCATAAAAAAGCTAATATTCCGTCCATCACCGTATGAGCTGAAATTATTCTCGACAACAATCTCGCACTCAAGACCATTACGGATCGTCTTCCACTACAGTTGTTCTCTACAAGCACTAAAGTCACACTGACAGTACACTACTCTACTTCCTTAACTCAACCGACGGCATATTTTTTCGGTATATACTTTATTCCCGACCATACTATATCAATAAAGTAATTTCATTAAATTATAGAAACTGTTACCTCGAATGTACCATAAACCTCAGATGTGACAGTTTGTTTTGCTTTCAATTATGCATTATGTTTTAGATATTAACGTACTACAAGGTGACATTTCCTAAGATTACTTAGGTAATCTAACAAAAAGGGTCATACATTAGGAACGTGTAGAAATAGTCAGTTAGGTTAGTCAAGTTAGTTATCCCTATTAGTTCTCTACTTCAGACAAACATCCACACATTAAAAGACAGAAGATTCACTAAAACAACATATATATTATCATTCCTTAAGTACACACATATGTCCCAATAAAGTAGATTTGATCCAAGAACCTTCTATATACAAGTGAGAGAGGATTCCATCTAACACGCTGTAAGTGTCCAAAGCAGTCTCCATACTCTTCAAGATGGTCTGCTAAACGTTCTGAAATTGACCTGAACCACTTCCAAATTTCTGAGTCTCGTAAGGGTTCGTAGTTTTTCCGTCAATAGTTGGTTATTCACATTTGTGCGTTGGTACGTTGGTATAATACAGTATAAATTATTATACGTTTATAATGAAACTAAAACCAGATATGTATACGCCTTATATATCCATATACCTTCCATTACACACGTGACTATTAACGGTTTTGTTTGTAAAGAAACTGTTCTTTAAGGAAAAATGACATACCTGTTACTCCCAGTCAACAATTTTGACTAATAATTTCAGCAAATACACAAAACTCAGTGAAAACCAATAGAAACGTCAAGATTGAATAGGACTACCAAATTTATATTGCCAAGTACAATAACACCGAAATATCAGCTATTTAAATTGCATTGTATTCACTGGACAGGCATCAAAGGTATAAGTTGTGTCTACTTTAAACATGACATCCATCAGCAAGCACTTTTCGACAGAAAGGAATTAGGAAGGTAAACGCCAGAATCTTACTCTAGGCTATTATCCCGGTATTCGTCTAGCGAAACTGGCAAAAGCTCAAAAAGACTTCATG
>JAGDQP010017783.1:4427-15947 GCA_022664845.1 Lepisma saccharinum | reverse complement strand
ATATTGCGACTACATTCACACATTGGACAAACTTGTGTTTGACTATGTATTCAAAGAAGAAAATGTATTTAGTCCTTGTATACTGGATTATGGATAAGTAAGTGTCACCTGCAATGTGAATTATACAGCACAATCAAACCAATTTTGCATTTTCAGCTCAATAAACCTTTTAACTCAACCCCTTTGATGAGCTATATTATTATTAATAATAGAAGTATCAAAGAGGAGGGAAAACATGAGATGGGAAGAAGTAAATATGAGCGTATGAACAAACATAACCTTAGTATCAGCTGAAATCTATTGATAATTATGATAAATGAATATATCTACTGTTGACCGATTTCAAAAGGAAAGTGTCTCTAAAAATCTAACGCTTCAAGGCAACTGTCTAATGTATCCGCTTGTAAAAACACGAATGTTTGTCTGTACTTTGTAGTAAAACATATTTCAGTTGGCTACTGTGTACAACAGCATTAGGCTTGATGTGACTAGCAGAAAATATTAAACTGCAAACGTTTGTTATGCACTAACAAAACGCGCCGCACAATGTTTGTAGCGTATATCCCTTAATTTATACAAGAGGCTCGAACAAGTGCAAGATGTTCATGTTTAGTAATCAGCATCTTCTCTCCTCAACAGTGTTTAAATGTCTTGTTCCTTGTATTTTAATTACTTTGTCTGTACATTGTCTGCACGTGGTGAGTGCTGGAGTGCCTGTTGTCAACACTTTAAGAAGTTTACATTAATATAATCAGCATTTTTTTTGTTTAACTAAAAAAGGACATGACAATTTGCTTATTTATGTTGCAAGAGGAAGAAACAAGCTCGTAACATAAATTACAGAAGAGTCCTTCAAGAGTTGTGTGTAAGCAGAAATGAAAATGTTTGCGAAACGTGAATCCCAAATACAGTAGATTTTCTTTGTTATTTGATGTTGCTGGGGGTGGGCAGAGGGTTACCGTCTCTTCTTTATATTAGATAAATATTAGGGCAAAGAGTTTCAATAACTATACACTACAACGAGTCCCTTTTTTGTCTTAGGCTAAAGCAATAAATATTTAAATAGATAGGATAAAGCAAGGGTTGTTAGGTAATTTAAGTTCTTGTATCTCGTATATATTTTAAAGAGACTACCGAACGGATAATTTTGTTTTCTTATAACCGACAGAGAATGTAAGAAGATGTGCTATCTCATTTTGCATGGAGCGCTAGTGTAGCTCTTAGAAGGATGACTGACCACTAATCATACCGTTTACATAAACAAATATATATGATTCGTTCGGTTTTCATATATGATGCGTTCCTTAAAAGTAATTTACAAACCTAACTTTTAAAAGAGATCTAGATCCAAATGCTTTGAGGAACAATACGTTATCTAATTATGAGAACAAACTAGAACATATAGGTAATCCTGTATTATAGAAACAATGCATTTATGAAAATTGATGTAATTTATTGTACAGTGTATATACAGTGTGATTTCAAACTAGGGCAACTGGTATTGGAGGTGTATTCACACTGGAACAATGCAAAGTTTCGGAACCAGAGAAACGCAAATCTGGACCCGGGATCGTCACAAATGACGTAATCTCTCGACAAATAATGACGTAATACGTGTGACCTTAACAAGTCACAATCAAAGATGTATCTAAGGATTCTATTTAAGATTAGTGTAAAGCAAAAAACCTCTAACGTTAGATGGCAGCACTATCTCCGTATGTCTCTCGAATGAATATTTCTTATCGTTGCACGAAATTGCAATGCTGCTCTTACCAATTCAATCCTAAAGAGTTCAAAATTTCAGAAAAGAAAGTTCATAATCATTTCAAGAGTTCTATCCGTGCCGATCTTTTATGTTTCCCTTCTTGTTCATTGTTATTGATTGTTGGCGTGAACATCCAAACCGATAATAATGAATCTTTTTCAACAATGGACAAAACAGAAACATAAAGATCAGTATGGATAGAACACTAGAAATGGTTATGAACTTTCTTCTCTAAAAGTTTGAACTCTCTACGCTTGGATTTGTAAGAGCAGCATTCCAATATCGTGCAACGAAAAAATAGAGAAATGCGGAGGAAATGCTGCTCTTACAGATCATTGCTTTACATAGGGTTGCCACCTGTCCCGTATAGTACGGGATGTCTCGTGTTTTAGATAAAAATTACGCGTCCCGTATTGTGAGTGGTTATCCTGTATTATGGCTAATAATCACACACATACTTTCAGCCTATCAATAATGTTAAGAAATAAACTGTGATTGACTCTTTTCCTACAGTTTACATGCAGACTGGCGAGCAGACTGTGCCCACATCCGCAGGCTCCAACATGGCTGTGCATAATATTTGTGTTTTCTGTTTGGTCTAGTTGATAACAGATACTTATGCCAGCTGTGGTTAGAAAATTGAAATATCCATTTTCTTCCCATCAGTGCTTTTGGAATGTGAGCAGGATATTTTAAATTG
Organism: Lepisma saccharinum; assembly: GCA_022664845.1. Classification (NCBI taxonomy): domain Eukaryota; kingdom Metazoa; phylum Arthropoda; class Insecta; order Zygentoma; family Lepismatidae; genus Lepisma; species Lepisma saccharinum. The sequence goes on along the minus strand of JAGDQP010017783.1, from coordinate 13,482 downwards.
TGAAGCTTAGCATGCATGAGGTCCTGGGATCGATCCCAGTGGCGACCATCCTGACTGAAGTTTTTCCTTAGTCACACCAGGCAAATACCGGGATGGTACCTTCAAAATAGGCTCTGGCCATCTACCCTCCATCCTATCCCGGCCTGAGCCTCAGATACCTAAGGACCTTAAAATATATTAAAATTCAAGGAAATTGTGCGGGTAGTCATATAGTAGTACAGGGTCTAACTAGTTACTTTTATTTTAGGTTACTAGCTGATACACCGTATAACCGCCCGTTAGTGCGGGATGAATAAAATGTTGCACTTTCACTTATTCGTTTGTTTGTTTTTTTACTGAAATTTATTTTGCTTTTTATCACTTTCACTTTTCGTTGATCCACTCTAATCGATTTCCAAAAGTATAGTGATGCATGCGTCTCACCATCGCCTACATATACCCTTCTGAGCTGGAACGTATCCCCACCACAACAGGATAATGCAAAATTCGAGAATGTTCCAGAAGATTCTGGACTTCCGTTTCCGGTTTCTAGAACATTCTAGAACGTTCCTGAACGTCCTCGAACGTTTCGGAACAAGAAGTCCCTTCGATGGTTCAGAACCGTCTGGAACATTCTAGAACATTCTCGAACATTCCGGAACCGGAAGTATCTTCGATGGTCCAGAACCTTCTGGGACATTCTAGAATATTCTCGAACATTCTGGAACATTCTAGAACATTGTAGAGCAAGCACAATCTAGAGCATTCTTGAACATTATATAACACTCTCAAACCTTTTGGATGATTCTATAACATTCTCGAACCTTGTGGAAGATACTATAACATTCTCGAACCTTGTGGAAGATACTATAACATTCTGGAACATTCTACAACACTCTCGAACATTCTAGAACCTTCTGGGAACCTTCTAGAACATTCAGAAACATTCTGGCCAGTCTCAACCACTTCGGCACTCGATTCCCAGCTGCTTCATCGACTTCCCATAAGAACTCTATTGGCGCAATGTCCTCTTTTGACTTGAACGGCGTAAGCCATAGTGCTGTTACCGCCCATACAATTCATTTTATCTTTATCCTCTTTTGACACCCATATCTCGGAACCCAACCCCTGCAGTTCCAAACCGAAACCTTCTTCGTAGATGGGGGATGGAGGGCTACCATACCATATAACACCCATGGGGCTGCGGGGGTGAGTTGCGGAGCTATACCAGCACGCACATACAAACCACGCTTACATTTATTATATATATTGATTTCAGATTTGCCCCGTATTTTTTGCCGAGTGTCTCGTAATTTAATCATCACAAGGTGGCAATCCTAGCTTTATAACAACCTTAAGTTTCGTCTATGATTCAGAGGGTACTACATGTATGGCATTCTTCACGTAAGAATTTCATTATGAATGAACGAACGTTGTGCATTGGACAATTCACTAGCTAAACTGCATCCTTCCAGTATAAAATTTTCTCAATTACTTCTTACATGGTACAACTTTGATTTTGATTTTGATTTCCAAGCCAACATGTTTTACATAACTGGTTGTCGAGATACGACGATATTTTGAAAAAATGTGCATGCCTGTAGCTCTGAAACTGTACAGTGTTTGATACTCCTTTAAAAAAAACTTGTTTCTTGTTACTAAATTATTACTTCCCAAATGTGTTACCAACTTTGGAACCACCCTGTATTGACATTTATTAACAAGATAAGATTTTATTTAACGTATTATTTCTTTTTTGCTTCTTTTTCAGATACACGAGATTCAGCTGCGAAGAGGTTGTGAAAATATAAAAAGTCGCTATGACTTTAGTGAAGTATGACATATTGTCAACACATTGGCAACTGTGATGCCATTATTAATATAATATTATTATTTTTTAAATACTATAAATAAATTAAAGTCATCTCTTCCTGCAAAAGTGCAATAGAGACACTTGTAAGTGTGAAGGTGCATGGAGTTCTGTTTTCAATCTACCACGGAGAAGAAAAAAAAACTATGAGTGAATGGAAATGTATGTATGTTTGTCTGCCTGTGTGTACATAAATAAATATATATATATAAACTGTGTATAGCGTGTGAGTATGTGAACTTAATGTATTTAAAAGAAACTTTGTTTTCTTAATTTTTGTGGGGTCCCAGCAAATGGGAGCATATTAGAAAACACATCCATAATGTGTTTAATGTATGACTGTTGCCTGTGCGTTAATAGGTATGTGTACATGATTTTTTTGTATATGTTTGTATTGCGTTTACAGTGCATAGAGAGCCCAAACGTAAGCAATTTAAGAGCAATGTTTTGTTTCTTCCAAAAATAGAATGTTATTTTCTGTTGTATAAAGTAATTTATTTAATTCTATAAATTAAATTGAATTTTTATTTGATCACTGAACGAAATTAAACTTTAAAATTCATTTAACATAACCGTCTTTATGTTATTTATTGCGAAGAGTGTAAAGTGTTTAACAAACGCTTTCTTACTTTCTGATTATCTGACAGAATGCTTAAAGACATTTCCTGAACAATTTAAATCTTCCTTTATCTCTTATGCGACTGAAAATAAGTGATTCGTGAGATGTATTTCAAATATACAATTTGTTATTTGCATTGAACTAGAGTTTGAAATCAAAATTATCTAATTGATTTTCTAAACTTTGAAATCATTCGAAAGTACTCCGAATTGACTGCGCATATAGTGAAATAAATGTACTGTTCACGTATAAATAAAAATAATTAGAATCACGAACAGAACTAAGAACGGGTGTATTATGTACGCCTATAGAAGAAAAAACTAAACTTTTAGAATGATGTATCTCCACTTTCATATCGACCATTGAGCTGCACTTTAACATAAAAGCTCGCTTACATAACAAACGTGGTTAATACTTGATGTCAGAGACGAGAAGAAACATTTAACCTTGTTTGATCACTTCCAGTTTAATTGAAAGAGGATCAAATTTTAGTTCTAAGTTTTCTACGCTTATTGTTTCTGTGTGGACCGTTCTTTATATTTATGTCTTAATTATTCAGTTACGCAAAATGATATGAACATTATTTATGAAGTGTGCTATTCCCAGTATGAGAATAACTGGAGAATTGAAAGTATATATCGAAGAAAGGGCCACACAACGACAACAAGACCAAAAAACTGAGTTAGAACCAAACTTCGAAAACCAAAAAGAAGTAACAAAATTAACTGTTTTCTCTTGTGTCTGATTTCACACAACTTAGTAATTTAGTGCTCCGGCATTATTAAATACAATACAATGATTTCAACAAATATGACGTTTCTCTCGCGTGAGTAAATTATACGGTAGTTACGTCATAACAGGGAGTGAGTAAACAGTCGATTCAGGACTTCGATGACTTAACGAATCTATGGTTATGTCTAGAATGTACTGAATCGAATCAAATCACTGAAACAATGTGTCGATATGAATTACGAAGTGAGGAGAAACGAAACTGAATCAAAATTGTCTTTCTACAAATTACGTTTCGTCCCTGAATTTTAAGAACAATTGCTAATTGCAAGCAATATGCGGTTCACAGTATGGCATATTTACGAATCTTTCTCTCTTGTGGATTGTGTATAACAGGGTCATTTATTGCAAACTAATAAGTAATGGATTTTAGCAAACTCAACTTTTAACAGTTAAACTATTTTTATTCTGCGACCAAAGGAATGTGGGAATGCGTAGTAGAGTGCCTGAACACATGATTACACAAGCATTTCTTCGGCAGATAGATTATTTTGTACAGATACGTTTAACTGTTAAGTACTTATGGTGTTTTTGCTTTTTGACAGACATTTTGTTTCACGCACAAAATTATTAAAAATTATTCTATAAAAGTACATTGAGGTTATGCATATACAGGGTGTTTCAGGACCTCTGGTACAAACTTCGGGAGGTGAATCCTCATATCAAAACAAGAAAAAAAGTTCATATGAACACGTGCCCTATCATGCGTAGTTTCGGCGCTAGAGGACCCCCAAAACGTCCGAAAACTGTATTTCAAGGTGACTTATTTCGAACACTAATAGCTGCAGAGTTTGCGGTCCATCGTTTCGTCAAAGAAATAGGGCCTGCTTGTTCGGAAACTGCACATGTCAGAAGTGATGGGAAAGTGCGTGAGTGATTCTCGAGTGAAATCAGGGATTGCCCAAAAACTGAACAACGAAATTGGGTCGATCAGACCATGTAGAGAATGACTGAATACCAGAGAACAAAATTGGTTGCACGTCGATACCTCATGCAAGTGCAAGATGGGGAAGGAATAAACAATGTTATGCATGGTTGCATAATAGCAGAATGTATTTAAAGGTGATTTATTTCGAATAGTAATAGCTGTAGAGCTTGCGGCCCATCGTTCCGTCAAAGAAATCAGACTTGCTCGTTCAGAAAATGTACATGTCAGAAGTGATGGGGGATTGCGCGAGGGATTCCAGAGTGAAATTATGCAACCACGCAAAACATTATTTATTTCTCCCCATCTTGCATCTATTTGAAGTACCACCTTGGAATCAACATGGTGCTGTTCTCTGATAGGAAGTGATCCTCTACTTGCTCTGTTCGACCCACATTCGCTGTGTAATTTTGGGGGAATCCCCCACTTCAATCGGGGAATCCCTCGCGCACTTTCTCGTCACTTCTGACATGCACGGGACATAAACGAGAAAGTCCGATTTCTTTGACGAAACGACGAGCCGCCAGCTCTACAGCTATTAGTATTCGAAATAAATCGCCTTGAAATACAGTTTTGGACGTCTTTGGGGCCCTCTAGCGCCAAAACTACGCATGATAGGGCGCGTTTCATATGAAATTTTGTTCTTGTTTCGATATGAGGATTCATCTCCCGAAGTTTGTACCAGAGGTTCTAAAACACCCTGTATATGCAATTTTTTTTTTTAACATGCATAACTCGGAACGTTTTGGTCCCAGCATATCTGATAAGAAATATTTAACCTGTATTCTTTTACATAAAATTATCCCAAACTAAGATTGTTCGCTATTGCAGAGGAAACAAATTAAGAAATCAATGATCTTTAATTATAGTTCCAAAAACGATAAAAAAAATTATGTGGTCTGGAATTCGATCAGTCCAAAGAATGCGCTTTTGGAGAGTGTAATAAAGTCAAGTTTACGAGTATATTCCTACCTTATGAAGTTGCTGCTGTTGGAGTAAATTTAAAATATTTGTACAAGGTAAGTTCAATACAATAGGTAACATTTGAATTCTTCAATATACCTTTGTAAGTATAAATTTGGAACTACAACCAAACATACGTGGATAAAAAACACTATGTCTCCACTAATCAACAAATTTTCCTAGTGCTTGTTCCATTGGCTAATCAATACATCCACTCTGTCGGAAAAGAATTTGATGTAAGGATTCTACAACGAAGTACTGGTAGCCTGTTGCACGGTGTCTGAAACCGTTGACCACGCAGATGCTTTTCCATGGACTCAAAGAGATTGTAGTCACTGGGCGCCAGGTCTAGGCTATAGGAAGAGTGTGCCAGTATGCGGCCTTGCATCGTCATGCAAGAGAACAACACACTCTCGGAGTACCCCTAATCTCTTCCGGCAGACGGCCAATCACAGTCTGTTCGTAATCTTTCAATACCGTTCATTTAACAAAGTAGAGTAGTGCAGAAGAAATTTAACATGAACAATTGTTCCACAAGACAAACGGCGCTGTCTTGAACTCCTTTCGTGGAGAGAACGACGGATATTACCATGTTATGTTAGCCCGTTTGGATTCCGATGTCCACAGGTTTACACAGGTTTCATCACGATGAATAAAGTGGCATCCTCATTGCTCGTAGCCTCGAACATATGTCAGTGATAGGCTCATTCTTTTGTGTTTATCCACCATTGTAAGAATTCTTGGTACCCATCGCACACAGACCTTTCTGTATCCGAAGTGTTCATACCAGACGAAATGTTGAGCTCCCCATCAATGTCTGATTCTCACTCGCCTATCCTCCTGCATCATCGCTTCCACTCAATAAATGTTCTCGTCCGTGGTTGACCTTGATGGTCGGCCAGGCGGCTGTTCGGCACTGAAATCTGGCATCTCATTTGCGAACGCATTATACCCAAGGGTGTTATAATAGAGTATTTGCTTATAGCTATCTCATATCCAGCGAAAGAGTGAAGCCAGAAAACAACTGAGCAGCTTGCTGCCATCTTTGCTAGCCGAAAACAATGTTTTTGATTAGAGTAAATGGGCTAACTGGGCGGGACTAATCAGTGACGTTTGGGTTCACGTTCTTGGCCAAATTGAATAACCTCTATTAGAACATCCTTGATAAAACCACATCCATGTTTGTTTCTGAGACATTACACCGTCTCCATACACCTCCACTACTTCAAGAGAATAACTGCCGGTTTATATCATTTGTGATAAAACAACGCATCGAATTTCGGACCTCCACATTTGACCTGGTTTCCAGACACCTCGCCTTCTCACTTGAAAACGTTTCACGGTGATGCGCTCTGCTGATCGTCAGAAGTAGTATACGTCAAAACCTGCAACAGATTAAAATTATTATCTTCTTTCTCTTCATTGTAAACACCTTGTTACCTTATTTATTTTACACATTTCGTGCAAACAGTTTGTGGTTACTCTGCAAGAATTTATTACTAATACCCTAAAAGTTTTTAATCATGAACTTTTCACTAGCCAGTACAAAAATTACTGAAAGCAGAAGCTGAACTAATATTTAAAAGCATCATGAGTCTCGAAGTATTTCAGAAGAATCTCCAGAGATGGAAAATAATTATTTCTTAATTAAATTATATAAACACCCAACTTCATATTTTAGTAACGAATCAAAGTTCCTATATGTAATAATAAACTTAAATGGGTTTCTAAGAGTGTTACTGACTTTCACGCTACCTTGTGTAAAATCTGATGAACTAATTCACAAACTATGTAATTGATGTTGATCTGTATTTGTTTCAAAATTGTCTTACGTTTGGACTCATGGTTACAAGTTAAATTTGTTATCAACAAATGGCCTCTTTCTTTCTAATGTATATATATATATATGTATGAGTGTGTGCGTCATTCTACGAGATTTATTTACAATGTTCTTTGGGAGAAAAATAAATAAATACAGTTTTCAAAAGAAAGGGGAAATGATTTTATAAGTACTTATGAAGTCTTAAAGATGACGTCGTTTTGAGTGTTTCCGTCCTGTTCACACTGTCAGTGCAATATTTTCTATTAAAAAAAAGAAATGAAAAAATATACATCACGCATAAGACTATTTTGTTGAAAGCAATAATAATTGCGAATATATAATTGTTATAAAATGTACATTGTGTTCAAAGGTCTGTGCAAGACAGGTTTAACTCATATTGATAAGGAAAATTATGTACAGTGAACTATCTTCGTTTTTTTTTTCTTAAAAAAGAAAGGATTTATATATTATATATTTGAGGACTTGTTTCCTTCTAAAGACCTGAAAGGTCTGATGTGCCAAATAAAACAATGAGACCATTGGGTCGAAAACCTTATTATACGTACGTATATCACCGAATTTATTTGGTGATTTAAAACTAGAAAGTTTTTTAAAATGATATTCAAAAATGTTAAATAGGTACTTTTTGTTAAGTGTGGGAAGGTGAAATCTTTAAATGGTGAAATGTTGGCGAAATTATTTTCTTTTATCTACTTGTCATGTCAAAATAGCGAGTGTTTCCTTTCCTTATCTTGCAATTTTATTTTTACTGCAGTGTTGTCAAAAATAAAAAAAGATACATTTTAAAATACATATTTTATTACAACCATCTTTAATAGTTTATTGTACCAGTAAAGAATTATTTCTACAAATGAAATTGTGTTCATGTTTTCTTTCCTATAATACCCTTAAAAATCAGAAAGTTTCTCTTTAATGGAAGTGTTTGTTGCCACCTCAGGTAAAAACCGCTAATCACAAGTTAATGATTTTTGGCACGATGATGGAGACTTCGTGGCCTGAGCTAAAGTTGTTGTGTAAAGGCCATAAATAAAGTAACAATTAACATATATAGGCAAAGTAGGAATAACTTTTTGCCACGCTTATATTAGCTTGACCTGTTTGCCCATGTTTAATGCCCAATTGAAACCTTGGAATCAATTTTTATCCACTTTGCATTGTTCTAATGAGTTGAAACTTCGTTCACCTGTACATTGCTGAAAATGGAGGGAACGCATGGAATCGTTGTTCTCCCAATAAACTTGTGTTTAGGGAGAACGTGGACCCTTTGTCACAGCTTGTCGAAATTCTCTGAAAGCTTAAAACACCCAGGAATATTGGAAACCTATTACTCCACGTGGACTTTTCAAGAATGATTAACCGTAATTGGTGGGTAAACTTCGATCATCAAGTAAAAAAATTCAATTTCCAACCTTGTACTTGTATGTTTCTTATGGCAATATAAAAATCATTCATCTGGTAATGTTGCAACTCTTTGTTATAGTATTTGTGTACTTCATGCACTCAGGCTCTAACGCACGTTTGAAATCTGGTTATGCTAAAGTAATTTCTTATTACGTAACGCGTAACAATACTGCCTAAACGAAAACAGGTTTAGAGAAACTGATTTCAGAGATTGAAATTCATCGATTCCCATTTTGAAGTGTCGTTTTATATTTCGTCTAGCTAAATAGCCTTTCCTTACAGTATATTTCCACTATATACACTCAATGTGTAACGGATACTGGTGTCTCAACGATTGCAGAAACGGAGAAACTGACTTCATATTTCACTTTTGCCACCTCAATTTACGTACTCAATCCTTCTTGATCTGGTAACACTGCAACCTTTCAGTATGGTACTTTTATATGATATGCACTTCTGTGATTGAATAAAATCTCTTCGGATTTATATGCCATTTTCTTCCGGATTTCTGCACCACCACTTCCGATTCCATTCCAATGTAGAAATTTAATATCTAATTCACGTTCATTTGATGCTTGATCTCAATCATACGTTGGATTCGTCACAAGAAAGCTAAAGCCAACCTTCGTAGTATTTTATTCTATATATATGCACTTCATTAATGAA
>JAGDQP010017781.1:11547-37826 GCA_022664845.1 Lepisma saccharinum | reverse complement strand
CTATTATGAGGTCTATGACACTACTGTTGAAACAACATCTTTGAGGGATTTTTAGAGAAATTTCAACATAGACGAGATGAGAATTTTGGAAACAGAAAGAAGCTGACACTATTGAAGTCTTTGACAGAAAAACTTATCAGTGAAAATAAGTATAGTGAACACAAAGTTAATTTTTATGATAGACAAATAAAATGGCCATACTACATTTTAACCTTCGATGGCATGTCATGCTTGTCTTTAAAAAGTTTCGACCAAACTTTTGCTTAGGAAAATATTTATTAAAAAAAGGTCTAACGACGATTAAAGAAATTAGGACTTTGAATAATGTTTATGGCCTTTAGGCATCTAAGGCCCAGATCGGGATCGGGGAGCGGAAAGGGTGCGGGAAGGTGTCGGCCAAGGCCTAAGTTGAAGATACCATCTGGTATGACACGAAAAATCTCAGTCACGATGGTCGGTCACTGGAATTTAAATCACGACCTCCTGAATGCTTCGCCAACACCCTACCACTGAGCTACGGTGAAATCAGTTCTAATACTAAAATTAATGAAGTCAAATTATTTGATGAGGTGATGTTACAGATGTTCTGAATTAAAGTGTAGTATAGTTGAAAAGTTAAAATCGAATATTCTGGATGATGTCTGTCGATTATGGCGTTTTCTGTTGTTACACAAACTACAGGAAGGCACTGCTACCTCAGTACCGTATCTTAAAGATATCAAAGTCTCCATCTTGGCAATAAAAAATTACCGTATGTTTTTAAGTCCTATTTTTATTATTCGATTATTCTGTGCAGTGTTTGGGGTAGAATAGCAGATGAATAAATTACTTCTCAATTGTTATGGTCTCATTTCAACACGCAACTTTGTGATATTGTAAACGATAAGAGACTTCTAATAAAATAAAACACACTTTTATTGGTGCAAGGTGGCATGAAACAAAAGCGTCACGTATTTTTAACAGAAACTTTGCAATAAGCCCGTCTGGGAGATGAGGACCCGTCGGTTATTAAGTTTTCCGAGCTTCAGATGGGGAAAGTAGCGGCCAGAGTCCTTCATCGAAGTACCATTTGGCATTCTACTCGTGGAATTGAGTCACACCATACAAAACCCATCACCATAGTCGAAAGCGGGTTCAGATAAGCTCTCTTAACTTCCTACTCCCAATCTTCATTTGCAAATGATCAAAGGACGGTGCAATTGTGATTAAAAACAGAAAGACACATGAGGAAATGAACGCCATTTTTCTTTTGCTCCAAGTTGTTATAAGCAGCTATACTCTCTCTATCCATATTAGCAGAAAGGATATTTTCCCCCCTTATACAAACAGGCAGGAGGTAGAAGAACTGCTCTTCATGAGCTGGAAAGCATGCCACAACCAGGTTCACTTAAAATTACTACAGTGGAAAGAAAAATAAGATTACTGAATATATATTTTTAATATTTGCTTTCAGGTTCATTGATACTTTGCTCTCTACAACCAGCCACCACTATTTCACACAAAATTTGTTTGTATAACGTTGTTCAGCATGTCTTTTTTCTCTAATTTTTGTGGCGCACCAACAGAACACACACGAAATAAATTACTGCTAGATTACAAGTGAAAATGTACTGTTTAAGCTTTGCAAAAGTTGTGTGCATTCACTAATTGCAAGTGTTGGTTGGTATGCATGGAGGAAGACAAACTAATATACGAATCAGTGAATCTCTTCCCATCTTCAATGAATTTAAGGTCATGAGCCATTTTGAAGAATTTTCAGGCCATTCGTTTGAGTACTTATTAGCCATCCATCAACCTTCAGTGTTGATGTGTCTTTTCTTGGACAAATTTCTGGTAACGGAGGTCTATGTGATGCTATGACTTAAAGTACCGAATCTACAAAAGCTGACTTATCTGGCAGTTCGGGATACAAACATCAAACCCTACTCGTTACATGGACAAAAACCTAGTCTCTGATGCCACCTGGTGTCAACCCAGCCGAACTAACAGTGAAATAATGTTAGTATGCAACGATTGTTTCAGTATTCAATTTAAAAGCAGCGAAAAGTACGGAGTACGAGCTGAACATCTGTTACTGTATGTTATTGGTTCGCAAGACATTGTGCATGGTTTAATAACATTACTTGATTCCAAATTCGGCTGGACTGATATCGGGCGGTTTTTCTATCTGTACTTATTTTACGTATAAGAAACTACATCGGCCTGAGCGTGAGATTCGTAAAAACCATACATAAATTAAATACAAATTCAGAGACTACAACTTTGTCTATTTAACTACTACGGAAACCAGGGGTACCACTGATGTTTGAATCCCAAACTACCTGATGAATTCAATTTTAAGGCCTTTGGGTAACTTTGGCTCAAGTCTGATGGATGATAGATGATATAATTGGTGGAATGAAGAAAGCGTGGGAACACCGTGAAAACCTACGCACACATGCCACGACCAGGGATCGAACCGACGACCCCAAGCACCAGAGGTGAGCGCTCTACCACTGAGCCACCGCGAAATACCTGATGTTTCAGCTTGTATAATTCTAGTACTTTAATTTAAATAGTTGAAACTTACACTAGAGTTAGAGCAGGGGCATAGCTTTCAGTTCGACGCTGTATTGATGCTATAGTGTTGCCACATCTTGGGGAAAACAATATCATTACTTTGTAAACAAACCCGATACATTGAAGTGCCAAAAGTTATGAAATAGGTACTTAATAACGAGTGGGGACCCCTCGAGCACGGCGAAGTGCAGCCATGAAATCTCCATTGCTGTCCACAATTCTGTGGTTGCTGCATGTGAAGGATCCTAGGCACGAATAGCCCGTTCGATGGCATCCTACATGTGCTCAATGGGTTTCATGTCCAGCGATCTATTGGGCCAAATCATGCTTTGGAAGTCGCCAAAATGTTCGTCAAACCAGTTGCGCACCATTGCGGCACGTAGACATTGCGCATTGTCATCCCGGAAAATTCCCTTATTGATAGGGCACACGAAGTCCATAGAGAGTTGGAAATGGTCACCAAGCAGCTGAACATAGCGCTGACCGATCAATGTCCGGTTCAAGCGGACCAGAGGACCCAAACCATGCCAGGTAAACACGCCTCACACCATGAGTGACGAAGCCACCACCAGCTTGTGCAGTGCCTTGACAACTTGGGTCCAGAGCCTTATGGGGTCTGCACTACACTCGAACCCTACCATCCGCGCGTACCAATTAAAAACGTGACTCATCTAACGACGCTGCACGTTTCCAGTCCTCTAAGACCCAATGCAAGTGTCCCCGAGCCCATGTAAGTCACCGCCGCTGATGGACAGCGTTTCATAGCAGCACACGTGTCGGTCTTCGGCTTCGATACTCCATGGAGACCACATTGCGCTGCGCTCTCAGACACGTTCCTGCGACGTGCTGTATTGATTCCTGCTGTCAGATCACGCACCATTGCTTGTCTGTTTGCCTGGACGAGTCTACCCATACGTTGCCGATCGCTGTCATTCAGCACCCATGGGTGGCCATTGCGTTGTCCCTGATGGGACGTTATGCCTCCAATGCGGTAATTACGGTCCACCATTGACACTGCGGAGCGAGTAAAGTTCAATGTCCGGACGACTTCCGAAATCGCACATCCCATTCAGCTAGCACCAACTATTATCCCGCACTCAATAATTCCCGTCGGGTTGCCATCACCACGGTAAACGACGTTTCACTGCACTTATAGAAGTCCAACTGTCTCCATTGCAACTGTTTCGCGCGGTTTGACCGGTTTGGCGCGTTGGTACCGCTCCGTCAACTAGTTCCCTGCCGCTATCCCATAACTTTTGGCGCTTCAATGTATGTCACGCTTAAAAGATTTTGCCCTCGTACATTTCAGCAACCTTTAAGTTTCTGACCAATCACTCCATTTGAAAATACTTAGCTAACTGTATTCAAATATTATCTATTGAAGAATTTTTACAGAGGAAAAGACGCTCCCTTTCAAACGTAAAATTACGATATTAATAAATAAAACCAAGATTAACAATTATAAAAATATATATTTCAACTTTATTAAAAGTTCAACGTTAATTATCACAGACTGGTAGGAAAATAATTACTACAAATTTATAACAAATATAATTCTGTATCCAATATTTTCCATGGAACTATGAAATAACAAAACTGAAAGAATGAACTAGTGGTGGAAAATGTAAAATTTGTCCAACAAACTACAACGTGAAACACGTTTAAAACCAAAAAGATCTATGACTACTTTTTCTTCCTTTCATTATAATACGTAGTATCCTACGATCATAAAACGTAACTAAAACTGATTTTAAAAGAAAGGAATTTGAATAAAAATGTGAGAGAGCGAAAAATGTTAGGATGAGTATTTAACAAGTGTTGGTGACTGGATGAAGCACGTCCAGGACTTTTCCAATGTCGCCATCTTTCGTCCGCAAGAGTTGGGTAAGCCATCCTCCTTCATCACTAAAGCCCATGCTTAACATCTTGTCCAGAGAACTAGTAATCTTAGCATCTAAAAAAATAGAATACAAGAATTAAGCATACACACCCAAGAACAATGCTAATTTTACAAGGGTTAATAATACTACCGTGCTAACCGAAAAGGTCGTAACTCCAGTTTTTGTGAAATCTGAGACAGTGACAATGCATGGATTTCCGGGTCTTCGTTTATCCAATGAATGGGAAACTAATGCTGTTATGTTGACCATGTGGGTACTGTGACGTTTTACTTCATTGCCATAAGTCAACATATGAACTCATGGGGAAAACTCGGCGGGCCTCCGGTGGCCCGCCCTCATGGTTGATGGGTCCCCGGCGGCCCGCCGGGTTTTCCTCATGGAGAAACGAATTTTCTCTTTTTACTGAAAAGCGAATGGAGTGAAGATCTTTTTGCTTAGTAGGGCAGGATAAAGAGGAGTTACTGGCAAAACAGTAAGTTTGATAGCAGAAAGGTTGTGGAAGGAACGGCTTTTAATATTTTCCGAACTGTTGATTATTTCGGTGACGAGCGGAAACTGATTGAAAGTGTAGAAAATGCAGTGAAGTCCAAACATGTACGTTCGCTTACATATGACCGAGATTTGATGCACGTACGAGGGAGAGTGCAAGAAAGGACATATGAACAGTAAATATAGTAAGTTGAGGTGAGTAGCTAATTTTTATTCCGGTAATTTATGTTTTTATGAAACACGAAGATGCTATTAACTTTTGAAACCTTGGTTTATGCTATGCTTTGTACACCTTACCTACAACATCAATCTGTGCAGCTGTAGATAGGGTACAAGGGTTTCGTTTTAGCACTCGTATTTATCTTCTTGAGTGTGTGTCCTTAACTATAACCGAATTAGCAACTTCAGTTTAAGCTTCTTAGATATAATCATAATCCTTTTCATATCAAGAACTCAGCAATCAACGATGAATGATCCTCATAATCATATCAAAGTATTTAAAATTGCGTTCAATGGCACTGCAAGAAATTTTACTTACGTAATTGGCTCCTTCGACTTCCGTTTCTTTGGAAACAGAAAAAAAACAACATGTATCTTTTTCATTGTAATGATGACAATCTGACACAAAGAACAAAACCATAACGAGTTGCTGAATATCGACTACTACGAACCTACTTCCTAAAAAACAGTTTGTTTAGACTGTAACATGGTGGATTACCATAGCGACCTTCCGGATCTGACGTAAGACTGAGTAAAAAGTGCTGGCAACACTGGTCCACAAGTAGGGTTACCCTATTAGATTTTCTTGATCAGTTCCAGTTCTGACGTCACGGCTATTTGCCCTTAACCGGGCCAGTTCTGTTGGCAGTGATAACTAACAGATTATTCAAAGTTCATGTCAGAAAAGTAGTGTGAAACACTTTAGCGACATATCGCTTCAACTTGCCGATTTAGCATGATAAGATTTGTAGAAAAGCGTCTCGACTATCCTTAAATTATTGTTTGAATTTCTTAAAAGCTCAATCACTGGTTCAGCAGAAAGCCATAGGTTGTTCCTGACCTGTTTGATGGAGATTAAAAACAAAGACTTCCGTTAAATAAATAGTTTGTTTGGGTGGGCTACACTGCTTGAACCTCAGCTGCTCGGTTGGATGGCACGAATGCAAACCCTTTCTCCACGACGGGATCGTCGCAGTAACCTCCAGACGTTATGTTTCTTCTTTGCATTAGGGATAATGTAAAAGTACGCCGCCTGATTTTTCTAACCAATGTCGGTGAACTGTGTAAAGCTTCAAAATGCATGCATGTATTGTAAAAAAATGTTGCCGCTTTTCTATTGTGTTTGCCAAGTTCCTGTACGCCTGTCTTAGTATTCCACAAATTAAGTATCCCTTTTTTCTATCTTTTTTACTATCTTATACAAAACTCCTTCCTCCGGGAGAGGCCTCATCCAGTAGTGGATTAAATATAAATATGACTGTGAATTAATTATATATCTATGTTCAGTTGCCGAAATGACTTTTCCTTAGCACAAATCCCGCACCTATCTGCTCTGTCAATTTTTCTCTTACCATGTGAAAACGCTTTTACGAAACATTGCCGCTTTCCTTTGTCTTTGTGAAGTTCCTGTACACCTGTCTTGATATTCTAATATGTACAGTGTAAGTACCTTTTTTTTACAATTTTTTATATATAGCGTGTATATGAACTACACCGACAAACTTCGAGAGCTGATTCCGGACATCAAAACAAGACGAAAGTTCCTTTGATAAATTTTCGAAATATGAATAGTTTCGGAGCTACAGGCTGCCGAAAGCGTGGGAAAACAAACTTTAGAGCTTGATATCTCTAACACTACGAATAGCAGAGTTGATGCGGTATGGTACCGTCGGACTTTAAACCTGCTATATTTAAAAAAAATGCATATTTCAAATTTACACACTGGACGCGGAAGGGAATCCCCAAGGAAAGTAGGGTATTTCGATATATTTATAAAGTAGAGGTAAGTCAAACTAAACATGAATTAAACGACTTCCCGTACGAGTAAAAATGACATATTTTCGACTCACCTTTACTTCAGAGAATTTTTAGGAATCCCATACTTCCTTTGGGGAATCCTTTGCGTGCCGACCATGGATTTTGAAATATCCATTTTTCTATAGTGCAGAGTTAAAGTCTTTGACGGTACCATGCCGCATCAGCGCTCATGTTCGTAGTGATATGTGGCGATGGTAAACATTAACATGTACAAAAACAATAATCAACAACAGAATACAGGACACATAGGGCCTTTGTTTCGGAAACCAAAACAGTGACACGAACAAAAGTGAGTGCAGCTTAGTGTAGTGTGGTGTGTGGAAGGAATGAACAATTATACAAGGAGCAGATGGAACGGATAAAACAAGTACACTGCGCGTAAATAAACTTTAACTATTCAAACTTTTATATTCCAGTAACCACTACTTAACTCCAGTAACCACCTTTGTGTTGTCTGTGCTGTATAAGTGTTATATGTTTTTCTATAAATAAAGCAATCTTTACAACAGCTTGACTCCCCCGCATGTTCCAACATGAGGAACCAAAGACCAGGAGAACATTCTGGATGCCTAGTCCAAAGAATATTCCGCACCACCCATGTTCAAAACTAGGGAACTAAGGAGCTTCTCAGAGTGCCATGCCTGGCGCTCTGATGTGAATTCAGCCTCCTATCAAACTGAGTACCAGAGTGTCCTTGGTATTCTTGGACGCCTTGGGAAGGTAAAGGCGGTTGAGCGTGGGACTGAACATCCCACCTCACTTCGTACCGTAGGTCAAGAAAATGTGGAGCGCTACCTCCACATCCCCCATGCACTGTTGACGCACAGAGGATAGCTTTACCTTAACCTAGTAGAACGTTCACAGTTTGCAACACTCCGTTATGTGCTTCACACATGCTGATTACAATCACCAGAGGATGCCATATATAGAATAATCTGGCGTAGTGCCGTTTGAAAAAATGAACGATAATACCAGGTTTGCAAAACTGATTACCTGATGCCATCAGTTTTTAACTTGTAATATCCACTTTATTGATGCAAATCAACGTCGGAAAACTAAATTTTAGTGCATCGTTTAAGATTTATGGCGAAATATTCATTGTGTTTGCCATTGCAAGATATCGGTTTTCTGTCTCTAAGTTGCAAACCGTGTATCTCGAAAGCGAAGCGGAAATCGTCCCATGCTGATATGAACTTTTTCTCTTGTTTCGATGTCAGGATTCACTTCCCAAGGTATGGAGCCATCTTTTCTCTACACCCGGTATAAGAGAGGGCCGGATAGGCAATATAACAGGTGAAATTTTAATAGAAAGCGAAGGATTTGTAGTTACGAAATATCTTGACGAAAATCACGTACACAATTACACATACAATTGTAGTACTGTGTATAAGTACAGTAAGGTCACTCATAATTTTCGGCTTCACCCGTCATCAGTAGTCTACTGAATGTCAATTTTCAAATTCCAGGTTTTCAAAGTGTATTTTTCTATCTTTTAAAACTCTTAATTTATAATATTTTTCTTCTTGCAAACAAAAAATGTTTATCAATTAAAAGACGCATATACCAAGCACATACAATTTATTTAAGTCCTTATAGAACATGAATAAAATATTTATATACTAAGAAAAACGTACGTTTTCGAGAGCTTTCAAACAAGAAAATAAAGTCGCATATTTCCTACCAGAAGGCGGTTGAGAAAATTGTGCAGTAACAAACAAATAGAACAACCTAAATGTATGATTAATATATATATATTTTTTTTAATGAAGTTTCAACGAAAAATTAGTTCAGATCCAAAATTAACGAAATATAATTTATCTTTCTACACGTTTAGTTCCCCAATACTCAAAAAAATAAAATAAAAATGTGAATTTAATAATAGTTTAATTCATGTGCATGTAAAAGCCAACTTCGAAACACAATTTAATTCATATGGTCGCATTTTATTGCATATTCTTGTTAATGGGGAATGGCCAGTTACTTTATTTACACAAATTCATTTATATCATGTATTGTTAATTTATAATATTTTTCTTCTTGCAAACAAACAAAGTATATTTATTTCATCAATTACCGACTAAGATAAATTTCCCTAAACACAATAAATAAAATAAATTCAAATTCAATTGAATTTAACCTAAACTATTATGACACACCCTAAAGTAAAGGTTTTAATATCCTCTTAAGCAGTTGCCTCAATGTGAATTGGCTAGGCCTTTCGGAACTGCTCTCGCTCCATCTTTAGGCCGTCGTAGAGATGTAATTTAAATATGTGGTTGTTTTTTTGGAGAGATTATATTGTATGTGAAGTTAAATAAATATATATATGTAAGAATGTGAAAAGATGTGTATTATTTATTAACCTACATATCTGAGTCCAACTGTAAAAACCCACTATTTTTAAATTACTCCACTGTTACTGTTGCTTGATACCAAAGTCTTATTTTTTAAAAAAAATGAGTGGCTGCGGCCATATTGGAAGAACTGGAGTCTAATATCTGCCATGTGTAGGTAAAATGTATTTACAACGAATTCCTGCTCGAGTGTAAGAATTATGAAAGCTAAAACTGATCAAAATATTGTACGTACAGGTAAGCACAGACGTGTTAAAATTCGAAATGGGTTAATCTCGAAGAAATAAGTGGGAATCTGAGGAAAGTGAACCTCAGTAAATTAGCTGGTCACAGTATTTATATTGTTTAACATTCAATCTAATATCACAAAAAACTACACATACACTTAAATTATATCTCACCGACGGCCTGAGGACTGAGCAAGTGCCGTTCCGAACCTTATCCAATTCATTTTGAGGCAACTAATTATGAGGGAGAAATTAAAGGCTTTAAGGTGAGTCATAATAGTTGTAATTAGATCCTCGGTGCGTTTAAAATGGCTTTATTTGAATTCAAATACTTGACAAAATATATATTGAAGTTAAGGTACCTTTAAAACGTAGTTTAACATCAGACCCAAAGTACATAAGCACGTTAACCCAATTAGAAAATAAAACAAGACACATATGGTTAGGGTAGAGGATAAGAGCAAGTTGAAATGAGGAAAAAATCACGGCATCAATAAGAAAGAAGAAGTACGAGGTGTGATCAAAAAATACGGTGAATTAATTTTTATAGCTGCAACTGCTGACGCTACATCGATTTGAAGTAATACGTCCAATAGCCTGATCCGCTGAGATAGTCAGTGTCAAGTTTGAACAAGTTGTGACTTGTAAATCGGCTTCCATAGTTGAAAGAGTGACGTCATGTTTATCGTGTCTGTCGCGCATCATGGATTTCGAACAACGCGTTAACATTAAGTTTTGTTTTAAGTTGCAAAAAAGTACCAAAGATGCTCATGACATGTGGTGACTCTGAAGACTGTTACAAAATGGTTCGTTCAAACAGGCGATTGACTATTCGAGAGCTTACCGAAGAACTTAACATCTCGTACGGGTCCGTGCAAAACATTTTAACCGATGATTTGCAAATGAGACGAGTGAGTGTGAAATTTGTTCCCAAACGTTTGGCTTCCTCCATCATCACAAGAACGCTCCGTGCCATACTTCGTTTCTGATCCGCGAGTTTTGGCCGAAAAAAGGTTCCTGTCTGTCCACATCCGCCTTGCGTTCCGGATTTAGCACCATGCAACTTCTGGCTCTTCCCAAAAATAAAAACCGTGCTAAAAGAAAAAAAAATATGACACCATTCCTGACATTGAGAGCGTCACGACGGAGCAGCTGAAGGACCTTCCGAAAGAAGCCTTCCAGAAATGCTTCCAATCATGGAATCAACATTGGGATAAGTGCATCGCTAGCCAAGGAGAGTACTTTGAAGGAGATTAATTCAAATTTGAAGTAAGCTTATTACTTTGTTCGTAATAAAATTATTCACCTTATTTTTTGATCACACCTCGTATAGCTGACATCAGCTCTAGTACCCTCGGAGTCGCCGCAGCTATACTCACAAGAAGTCAAGAGTCCCTGAGAGCTTCTTACAAAAAATAATTACTTTAAGACCCTCATTTTTGACCTTAAATTTACAAATTCAATAAAGTGAAAATTTAAGTTAAATAATATCTTTAAAAAAAATCCAGGTTTTTGCTCGAGCTCCAGGTCTTTTTCAGGCCCAAAATTTAATCCCAGGCTAATTCCAGGTTTCCAAGGTTTTCCAGGTCAGTAGACACCCAGGTAGTAGACGGATAAAGATCAGTAGTAGTAATAAAGATTTTCTTTCGTTTTCTATACGGACTCCTACTTTTTGTGATTGACTCAGAAACCTACTCCCTTTTCTTTGTGTTTCCTACTACACTATATCCCACTTTTCGGGGGTACGTTTTCTGTACTGAATCCCACATTTTCGGGGCACGTTTTCTATACAGTATCCCACTTTCTCCAACTGCGATTTCTAGTCTGTATTCCACTTTCGTGATTACATTTCCCATACAAAGTCCCACTTTTTATATTTTTTACTGTACCCAGCCCAACTTATTGTATTCAGGAGCCGCCGTGGCTAAAACGGAAGCGCGTCTGACTACGAATCGGGCGGCCCGGGTTAAAATCGCGGTCAGGAGACTAGAGGCTTTTCTCTCAGTGTTCCCATGCCTGGCCCTCTGAAGTGCACTCAGCCTCCTATCAAATTGAGTACCGGAGTGTCCTTCGTATTCTTGGTCCCCTTGGTAAGGTAAAGACGGCAGAGCGTGGGACTGACCACCCCACCTCACCTCGTGCCATAGGTGAAGAAAATATGGGACGCTACCTACACATCCCCCATGCACCGTTCACGGCGCGTGCGTATCGCACAGGGGATAGCTTTACCCTTTTTTTGTCTTACCCAGCCCAATTTTCAACACAAAACACAATTTCCAAAACCCGTTTTCCATCAGTACTTGCGCCCTCACAGAACGTCGTCAATTGTTTTTGATGTGGAAGTCCGCCATCTTGTTTTTCTATCCTTTAACATTATGAACGTGTGTTAAATAAACTTCGTTATAGTCCACTACTAATGACAGGTGAAACCGAAAATTGTAAGTGACATATATGGTGTTGTGTAATTGTGTATTCGTGTAAGTGCAAATCCTTTCCATTCTATTAAAATTCACCTATTTTCTCTCTCTCTCTCTCTCTCTATACATATATATATATATATATATATATATATATATATATATATAAGTAGCACAAAGGAAAGCCAGGAGGGCAATATTTAAGGTAAATTTATGAGAAAAATAAAGGAATATACTTACAGCTTATTTGTTCCGTATTAGAGCACACACATTCATATATATATATATAGGTCACGACTATATTTCGAGTCCACTATAGGCTCGTAATCATGTGCAAAGAAGAAAACGTGCACGTGTAGGGTAAGCACAAGGTTGAAGAGACAGTAGCGACACGTAGTGGACGACGCATCAAGTTTGGAGAAAAACTGACTGCTGTAAAGCGCGTAGATTTCAGGAACTTGGAACAATTAACAACTATATAGCGTGTAAATTTAGGGTGTTATCGTGGAAGGAAATGTGTTGAAAATGCAGAGAAATCGGGAGGTTTATAGTTATTGAAGGTTAAGGCCAGGTTTTCTTTGCGCGCTCAAACCATGAATAAAGGCGCCCTCCCAAAGACAGCATCTTGAGGTGCTGGTCGTAGGGGTTAAACTTTGGATTATGGCAACCAGGAAAGATAGATCAAAATTGGTATATTGGGACTCGGTGTGTAAGGAGACTAGGGCATCCGGTTTGTTGATAGTGCAAATATGACGATGGTTCTTAATACGAAGGTTCAGAGTACCACCTGTTTTCCCCACATAAAAGGCATCACAGAACTTGCAGGGTAGGATGTATATTACATTAAAGGTGTGGGATGTTCCCTTGGGATTTAGGGTGTACCGACCACTAGCAGTATTAATAGTGACCGTGGGAGAAGTGATGAAAATGGAGCAGGTCCTACATCTAGGTCTCTTGCATGTATGGGCGCCGATTTGTGGTGGTGGCGAGGAGGGATTCGTACGGACAAAGATGTTTCTAAGATTAGGGGGATGTTGAAAAACTAATCTAGGTTTGGTGGGGAATATTGATCTTGTGTCTGTGTCAGATTGAAGAATGTGGAAATTAGAGTGTAGGATTTGTTTGACATTTGTTAGTTTAGGATGAAACTGGGTGATTAGAGCCGGTGGGTTAGGATTAGTGTTGGAGGTTTGGTGGGTTGAGTGTGTGAGGATGCACGGCAAATCTATTTGGTTACAAGGTTACATGGGTAGCCTCGGTTGACTAGAGGTTCCTGGAGGCGTTGGTTGTAAGTTTCAGTAGCAGAGGTGGTGGTGTCCTCTGAAGGCAAGGGAGAAAGAAATAGCTTTCTTGGTGTGCTAAGGATGGGAACTTGGGTAGTGTAAATACTGCATGTGGTTGGTATTTTTTATGTGAACCGAAGTATTGAGGGTGTTGTTTTCTAAAGTGATGTCCACGTCAAGGAATGTGACTCTTTTGTTAGAAATGGACTAAATGAACTGGGCAATACTGAATTGGTTCAGTTCTAGGAATGTCTTGAGACTGGTTTCAACGTAAGGCCACAACATCATGATATCATCCAAGAATCTTACCCAAAGTAGTGGAGTCAAAGGCAGAGTTTGCAGGAAATCATGTTCGAGCTTGTCCATAAAGAGATTACCATAAGAAGGTGCCGTTCTCGTAACTATGGCTGTGCCTCGGATCTGGAGATAGTGTTTGTTGTCAAAGGTGAAGTTGTTACAGGTGAGAATTAGGTTGGCCAGGTTAAGAAGGAAAGCTGTGGTTGGGCTCGTTAAGGAAGAATTCCAAAGGTGCTAGGCCAAGGGCAAGGGTATATAAGTGAACATCTATTGTGCAAAGCAGTATGTCAGATGGAAGAGGCGCTAATTTACGGATGATTTCTAAGAAGTGGTGGGTGCCACGTATGTAGGAAGGCAGCGCTTGAACATGTGGTTGAAGGAAGGAATCAACGAGAGCGAAAATGCGTTCAGTAGGGGAATTATAGCTAGCTACAATATATCTGCCTGGGTTACCTGGTTTGTGGATCTTCGGTAATAGGTAAAAGGTTGGGGTACGTGGACTGTCTAAGGTTAGGTACTTTATGGACATTTCAGATATGCCCTCACGAGGACCATTAGTAATAATGAAATCTGAAATTTTCTGTTTGTGGGTGTAGGTTAGGTCTGTAGCGGTGGGCTTGTAGGTGTTGGGATCGGATAGTTGGCGGTAAGCCTCCTGGAGGTAGTCAGATTTGTCTAGGACTACTGTAGAGGACCCCTTTTTCGCTGGGAGGACCATTATGTCATGGTTCTCGCGTAGCACTACAAGGGCTTTGCGTTGGTTATGGGTTAGATTAGGTTGGTTGGTCATCTGATGTGAGAACTCACTATTGGTGCTGGGAGAGATAACTGAGGAGATGTGACGTTTAGGGATGATTGCTAGGAAGAGCAGGTGGGTCCATGTTTGAGGGAGGACGGAAACGTTTAAGGCTAGTACGGAGTTTATTGGAAGTTATAATAGGGGGTTTTTGGCTCAAAAATAGCGCCATGTTAGTCCGCGGGCAAAGGAAAGGATACCTTTTAACAACAGGAAGTGGGTGTACGGCTTGCTGAGTCATTTAGTGAGGATGTCAGATTCAGATTGAGTAAGGTTCTAGCTGGATGGGTTTAAGGTGGATGTAGCAGTGGGATTAACGGGCGGTCCGGTATTTCTGAGGACTGAGTCGTGAGTGCAAATTATTTGTTATTACAGGTTGGTTGAGTTGAGAGAGTAGGTAATGGTAATGATGGTTCTGCAAGTAAGGGAGCTTGGTGCTTTTTGTGGTGCTTGGGATATTATTCCTGTGTTGGAAATGACTCAGTATAATCCCGCATCATTTTTTTTCTCCCGTCTATGTTTGTGTATCCTTCCAAATCAGTTGCTCACAGGGTTGGCAAAAACCATGTTTTTTTTAAACATGTTTATTTGGTTTAAATACTTTGCTTTATTTATTTACATTACATATGGATATAAAATAAGTTTGTTACTCCTTGATGTCCTTATGCAGCAGCAGGGTTATGAAGGACAGGACCTACAGCTTAAAGTGGAATCCGAACCATTACTCGGTTTGCACCTGACAGAAATTGTCCTCCACCTGGACTCGAACCCGGGACACCTTGATCACAAATGCGATGAGTTTACCGACTTATCTACGTAGGGCACCTGATAGAAATACGTTATACTGATCTTGCAAACTTATGAATATAATTATTAAAGAGTCATTTCAGAAGAACAAAAATATACACAACTGCATAAGTGAAATCACTGTACAGATTTATACTAACTAACTCTATGGTTTACGGAATTCGCAAGTTCACTGCCGCAGAAACAAACGTTCGCCATTGGATTCTGTCCTGAGTAACATCAAGCCAGTTTTAATCACGAACACCCACTCCCTCGAGTTATACACATTATTAAAATAAATGGACAATTTCAAAAGTCTACAGAGTACAGATCTAGTTTAGTCCAAGCTAGTTCACTGAGTCAGAAATACATAGACTTAATTTGCATAACAATAAAATAAGTGAATAAAGATAGTACGAATTATTTGAGTTCACTCTCGCTCTAAACCATCCATACATATATATACAGAAAACGCTTCTGATTTCAATAAATTCGTTTGCTGAGGCTTTTATGAGAAGAAATATTGTACGGGATTTGGTGTATTTTATCAATACTAAACATTATTAGAACCAAAGAACGTTTAGAATTTTTGCTTTGATTGCAATTGCATAATAATAATAATAATATATGTATGTCACTGGATGTATTGCATAATGTATGTCACTGGTTGTAGTCGGTAAATTTTGCCAACTTCTATCAATATATTTAACAAAGTTAACTTCGGCTTCTCTATGAAACAACAGGCATTCAGGAAAACAGAAAGCTACAATTTGGTTTCGTTTCGTTTGTTTAGGCTTAACGTCCTTATGTAACAGCAAGGTTATGAAGAATGCAACCTACTGCTTACAGTGGAATCCGAACCACTACTCGGTTTGCATTTTAGACAAATTCTGTGGCAGCATCGAGAATCGAACCAGGGTGAAAATGCCTTACTTCTACAGGACTGATGCCCAAAATCTCGCTCTCTGCCATAACACCAGTACAACGTTTCTCATATCGCTTTGCAGATCTTTTGCTGTTGAATTAATTTTCAACATGTATTCCCTACACTTGCAGGGTGCATGTTGCACCGTTTGGACCCAGGCCCGTTATCTACACTCCTCCATGAACCAGAAACACTTGAATAAGTTATCATCCTCTGTCGCCGTGCTTTTCAAACCGGATGTGACCTGCCTCTCCCTCTCCCACACAATAAGCACCAAGTTCCCTTACTTGCAGAACCACCATTACCTACTCCTAAAACTCAACCAACCAGTAATAATAAACAATCTGCACTCACGACCCAATTCTCAGAAATACCGAACTCCCCGTAAATTCCACTGCTACATCCATCGTAAACCTATCCAGCCACAACCTTACTCAATCTGAAGCTGACATCCTTACTAAAGGACTACAGGAACGCGAAAATAAAACCTGGTCTTAACCTTCAATAACTCTAAACCTCCCGTTTCCTCTGCATATTCAACACATTTCCTTCCATAATCCCACCCTGAACTTACACTCTAAACAGTTGTTCTCCAAGCTTAATGCGTCGTCCGCTACGTGTCCCCACTGTCTCTTCAACCTTGTGCTTATTCTACACGTGCGTGGTTTTCTTCTCTCTTCATGATCATGAGACTACAGTGGACTCGAAATAAAGTAGTGAGGTGTATATACTTGGGAATGTGTGTGATCTAAGACGGAACAAATAAGCTGTAAATATACTCCTTCATTTCTCTCATAAGTTTACGTTATATATATATAAGGTAAAGATTTACACAAATGAAGGAGAAAAAAGGATTACTTACAGCTTACTAACGCACTAGATCACACATATTCACATGTACACACAAAAAAGTCACTATATTTCGTGTATTCACACTTTTTCAAGTAGAGAGGAAGAGAGCGAAGTTCACGTGTTCACAAAGTACAAGT
The DNA here is from genome assembly GCA_022664845.1 of Lepisma saccharinum. Classification (NCBI taxonomy): domain Eukaryota; kingdom Metazoa; phylum Arthropoda; class Insecta; order Zygentoma; family Lepismatidae; genus Lepisma; species Lepisma saccharinum. Next base: position 20,766 of record JAGDQP010017781.1, on the reverse strand, counting down.
TTGAAGAGACAGTGGCGATACGTAGCGGACAAAACATCAAAACTGGACAACAACTGACTGCTGTAGCGCGTAGATATCCGGAACTTGAAATAATAATAACTGTATAGCGTATAAGTACAAGGTGGGATCGTGGGTCGAAATGTGTTGAAAATGCAGAGGAAAAGGGAAGCTTAGAGTTATTGAAGGTTAAGGCCAGGTTTAATTTTCGCGCTCAAACCGTGAATAAAGGCATTCTCCCACAGACGGCGTGTTGAGGTACTGGTCGTAGGGGATAAAATGTGCATTATGGCAACCAAGAAAGATAGATCAAAATTGGTATTGTGGGACTCGGTGTGCAAGGACACTGGGGCATCCGCGTTGTTGATAGTACAGAAGTGACGATGGTTATTAATTCGAATGTTAAGAGCACAACTTGTTTCCCCCACATAAAAGGCATCACAGAACTTGTAGGTTAAGATGTGTATAACATTAGGGGTGTTGCATATACCCTTGAGATTGAGGGTGTACCGACCATTAGCAGTATTGATAGTTATTGTTTGAGAAGTGATGAAAATGGAGCAGACCTTGCATCTGGGTCTCTGGCATGTCTGTGCGCCGGTTTGGTGTGGTAGCAAGGACGGATTCGTAGGGACCAAGATGTTTCTAAGATTAGATGGATGTTGAAAAACTAATCTAGGTTAGGTGGGGAATATTGATCTTGTGTCTGGGTCTGGAGAATGTGGAAATTAAAGTGTAGGATTTGTTTGACCTTGGATATTTTAGGATAGAACTGGCTGATTAGAGCCGGTGGGTTGGGCGACGATGAGTTGGATTTTTGAGTGGGTTGAGTGTGTGAGGATGCACGGCGGATCTGTTTGGTTACAAGGTTAGAAGGGTAGCCTCGGTTGACTAGAGCCTCCTTCAGTTTGCCCATAAACAACTTCACCTTTGACGACAAACACTACCGTCAGATCCTAGGCACAGCCATGGGTACGAGAATGGCACCTTCTTATGCTAATCTGTTTATGGCCAAACTCGAACATGATTTCCTGGAAACTCAACCTTTGACCCCTCTACTCTGGGTAAGGTTCTTGGACGATATAATAATAGTATGGACTTATGGTGAAACCAGTCTCAAGACATTCCTAGAACAACTGAACCAATTCCGTTTTGTCCAGTTCACCTGGTCCATTTCCGACAAAAGAGTCACATTCCTTGACGTGGACATCGACTTAGAAAACAACACTCTGACCACTTCCGTTCACATAAAGCCCACCAACCATATGCAGTATTTACACTACTCAAGTTCCCATCCTTACCACACCAAGAAAGCGATTCCTTTCACGCTTGTCCTCAGAGGACAACGCCTGAATTCCACCACCTCTGCTACTGAAACTTACAACCAACGCCTCCAGGAGGCTCTATTGAACCGAGGCTACCCTTCTAACCTTGTAACCAAACAGATCCGCCCTGCATCCTCACACACTCAACCCACTCACACCTCCAACACTAATCCTAACACACCGGCTCTAATCACCCAGTTCCATCCTAAACTAACAAAGGTTAAACAAATCCTACACTCTAATTTCCACATTCTCCAGACCGACACAAGATCAATATTCCCCACCAAACCTAGATTAGTTTTTCAACATCCACCTAATCTTAGAAACATCTTGATCCTTACGAATCCTTCCTTGCCACCACACCAATCCGGCGCACACACATGCCAGAGAACCAGATGCAAGGTCTGCTCCATTTTCATCACTTCTCCCACAATCACTATCAATACTGCTAATGGTCGGTACACCCTCAATCTCAAGGGTACATTCCACACCCCTAATGTTATATACATCCTAACCTACAAGTTCTGTGATGCCTTTTATGTGGGGGAAACAAGTTGTGCTCTTAACATTCGAATTAATAACCATCGTCACTTCTGTACTATCAACAACGCGGATGCCCCAGTGTCCTTGCACACCGAGTCCCACAATACCAATTTTGATTTATCTTTCTTGGTTGCCATAATGCACATTTTACTCCCTACGACCGGCACCTCAACACGCCGTCTGTGGGAGAATGCCTTTATTCACGATTTGAGCGCGAAAATTAAACCTGGCCTTAACCTTCAATAACTCTAAGCTTCCCTTTTCCTCTGCATTTTCAACACATTTCGACCCACGATCCCACCTTGTACTTAAACGCTATACAGTTATTATTATTTCAAGTTCCGGATATCTACGCGCTACAGCAGTCAGTTGTTGTCCAGTTTTGATGTTTTGTCCGCTACATGTCGCCACTGTCTCTTCAAACTTGTACTTTGTGAACACGTGAACTTCGCTCTCTTCCTTTCTACTTGAAAAGTGTAAATACACGAAATATAGTGACTTTTTTTATGTGTACATGTGAATATGTGTGATGTAATGCGTTAGTAAGCTGTAAGTAATCCTTTTTCTCATTCATTTGCCTAAAATTTATGTTATATATAAAATGGTAAAACAGGTAGAAAAAAAGGAAACTTACATGGTAGATTTTTGAGACAGATGGACAATAACAACACAAACACAATAGAAAAGCAGTACGTTTCGCAAAATCGTTTTCAACTGGTAGGAAAGAAAATGGACAGAGCGGACAGGTGCGCGACTGGGTTTAAGGAAACGCCATATTGTAAAAGCATTGGACAAGCATTGTATTGGTTGACAATATGGCGTTTCCTTAACACTAGTCTCGCACCTGTCCTCTCTGTCCATTTTCTTTCCTACCAGTTGAAAACGATTTTGCGAAACGTACTGTTTTTCAATTGTGTTTGTGTTGTTATTGTCCATCTGTCTCAAGAATCTACCATGTAAGTATCCTTTTTTCCTACCCGTTTTCCATTTTATATATAAACGCCCGCAGCCAGTTCTCAATTTTTTTTCCGCACCCTTTCTGATACCGAACACAAAGTCCTTTTGTACGGCCTCTCCTTCAATCCTTCCCGCCATATTGAAAAAGCCATCCTACTTAATGTTTTCCTCACCTTTTGCACGTAATCTTAGGTGGGACTTCTACTGGTCCACCCATCCTGACACCTTTCAGACCAGAACGTCTGACTCCGAAACTCATCCAAGGCTCCAGTAAGGATCCTCCCCCTCTCCCTCCTAACCACCCTGTTGAACTGTACATTTCCTTCCTCTCCAAACAAATTTCCTCGCCCTGGCTTCACTGACACGTTTCCATCACATCACAAACTCACAACTGCGGAACGAAGAGATATCTCCAATCTTCGTTCTGATTCAACCATCTGACAAGGGATCCACCACGGTAGTCATGAACTACTCTGACTACCAATCCGAAGCCCTCAAACAACTTTCCGATCCTACCTTTTACCGTCCCGTCGAGGAAGATCCCACCCAATCCTTCCTTAATAGGATCCCCACCTACCTTCAAGCGTATGGACCCCGTTAGGGGCTGTCGCATTCCACTGTCTCTATACTCTGTCTTGACAATCCCAAAATCACCTACTTCCCAAAATCCATAAATCTGGTAATCTCGGCAGACCCACTGTTTCCAGTATTTGTTCTCACACTGAAAGATTCTCCGCCTTCCTTGACCACCATCTTCAACCGTTTGTCCAGGCTCTCCCTTCCTACATCAAGGATACCAACCACTTCCTCTCCACAATCCATTCTATCTCTGATCCTCTCTCACTTGACACCATCTTAGTTACAGTCGACGTGACATCACTGTATACCAACATGGCCTCGCTGCCCTTGAACACTTTCTCAACACACGCCCTAGTCCTCGTATACCCAGTACACCATTTCTGCTTCAGCTAGCCCAGTTTGTCCTCACCATGAACAACTTCACCTTTGAGAACCACAATTTCCTGCAAATCAAAGGCACAGCCATGGGCATCCGCATGACCCTTTCCTACGCCAGCCATGAGACGCATGGAGACCCAATACATCAACTCCACACCTCTCAAACCTTTCACCTGGCTTCGCTATATCGAAAATATTTCCTTGATCTGGACCCACGGACAAGAGACTCTGAAAACATTTCTGCAAAATCTCAACTGCACCTTTTCTGTCAAGTTCATCTGGTCCTTCTCGAGGTAACACGTAACTTTACTCGATGTGGATGTCTGACTCAAAAACAATCGAGCTGAGACAGGCGTTCACATCAAACCTACCAACAGTATGCAGTATCTCCATTTCAACAGCTCTTATCCATACCATACCAAACGCTCTCTTCCATACGCTCTTGCTGTCCTGGTCTCCCGCATCTGTTACTCTGATGACCTGCTCCGTCTATCAGTACCCTCTCCTCAGCTCTCACTAACCGTGGATATTCCAAACACTTCATCCGTAAACAACTAGATCGTGCCCGTAATCACCCTAACTCCACCCGACCTCCCGGCAAAGTTCCCTCCGCTCCCAATCTTCTCACCAAGTACCACCCCAGCCTTCAGACTCTCCAAAGGCTTCTCAAAATGGCACACCTCATACTCACTGCATGTGTTGAAACAAAGATTTTTTCCGTCGTGCCCCAAAATAGTCTACCACAGACCAACGATTCTCAACAGAACTGGACCAATCCCGCCCCCTCGCCCCAAACCTAGCTAGTGCAATAGACCACGTTGCAGAACCTGTCCTATTTTTGATCCCAGTTTTTCCTTCGTTCATCCTGTCACTCACAAGACGTATTCTTTGAGACATTCCGGTAGTTGCATATCTTCCAACCTCGTTTACCTCCTACTCTGTAATGTTCCGCCTTCTACGTTGGCGAAACCCAAACTCCTCTACCATTGCGCATCAACAACCATCGCCACTCCTCCAAATCTCAACTTCCGCACCTCCCGTACCTGAACACACTTCTTACCACGGCTGCACCTTTGACGAAACCTTTCAAGTCAGAATCCTGAAAGTCCTGAACCCTGATTCACCTGCACAGTAAGAAAGAGATGGGAGCAGAAGTACATCTCCATCTTTTCCGCCAACCATGAACCCGGTCTCAACTGCCTGTAACTCCTTGCAACGCAGAGCCGTCTTCTTCTTTGTTCCGTCTCTAGTTGCACTTTTATTCTATTCTACCTCTCTATATTGTTTCTTTGTTCTCTCCTTCATCTTCATCGTTATTGTTATTATAATTATCCCCCCTCCTCTCCGATTTTTTATCCTCTTATTTCTTCAGGAAGCCCCTTACCTGCTCCTAGTAACCTTTGCACTTTCTTCTCCACTTGGTGTTTTCTCCGACCCATCTAGTCATTTTCCCGCCTCCATAACCTGGCCTCACCATCATTGGCAATATGGCGTTTCCTTACCACCACTCCCGCACCTGTCCGCTCTGGCCATTTTCCTTCCTCCGAATTGAAAACGCAATTGCGAAACGTAATAATTTTCTATAATGTTTGTGAAGTTCGTGTCCATATCTCAAGATTTCACTACGTAAGTATCCTTTTTATTTTTCTACCTTGTTTACCATTTTATATATATATATATATATTGTGGTGTAAGACTGTACAGTAATGTTCAAAAGAAACATTAAAGGCCAAAAATGTATTCGCATGGTTCAAGTTCGACACATTTGAAGAATATCTTCGAATGCCAAGTGGCGTTCGAGGAATAGTTATTTCGTGAATTTTATTTTGCATTACCTTATACCTTATATGTATGCTCCGTACAGTTGCAATATATATAGCACTAGCTGTTTTCTAGCGATATCTCTTGTGCAATATATACTTTTGTTAAATATTCTGGGGAAATGGCGAATCCAATCACACCAAACCAAGTTATTGTGATTACCGCACACATCGTATACTCTTCTCTACAAACTACTATTTATTATAAGAAAATGTAAAGTCAATAGATACCGCGGAGGAGGTGGTATTGAAAGTGACAGTTACGACCAGGGACAAAATCGAACAAAGCGAACTGTGGACTTGTAAATCTTTAGGAAGAAGTTCCCTCGGTTTTATCATAAACAAAATAATAATATAGACTTATACCGTTTACCTATTTTGGTCTATGCTAAAATCAATCGGTTTTGCTTAAGGTTAATGTAAAGCAACGAAATCCAACAAATGATGACAGCACTACTTACGTGCATGTTTCATGTATTTTTATCGTTGCACCAAATTCCAATGCTGCTCCTACAAATTCAAGCCTAGAGAGTTCAAACTTTCAAAGAAGAAAGTTCATAACCTTGGACTTGGAGGTTTATGACGGCTGTATATATTAAGAAATATTTTTCTTCCTTATATACATGCACCAGTTTGTCTATGTTAATATCTTCATAATTCCATAGTTCCTTGTCTTCTTTCACTTAATGATTCCAGTTCCAGAAGTATGTATTATTTTTAGTAACTCTCAAGACCGCCGAATTCTTCAAACCTGTTTTAGATCAGAGTAAATATCATTTGATACAGCTCAGTTGGATAACTGAAATATATTGGTCAGGAAAATTTGTAGTTGGATAGGTGAAATATGTTAGTCAGAAATATTTTGGTATGAGTTCTCATATTTCCAGTAATCAGTCATAAATGGGTATAACCAATTCAAGAGTTCGATCAATGCCAGTTTTTAATTTTCTTCTTTCTTCATTGTCGAAATCGTTTGATTGTTGTTGCCAATATACACCCGTAAAAATGATGCTCTTTCAACAATGAACAAAAAATAAAAATAGGCATTGATCGAACTCCTGAATTGGTTATGCACTTTCTTCCCTGAAGTTTAGAACTCTCTAGACTTCAATTTGTAGGAGCAGCATTGAAATTTCGTGCGACGATAAAATTACATTAGACATATACGGAAGTAGTGCTGCCATCTTTTGTTGGAGATCGTTGCTTTACATTAACCTTAAGAGCACGTGCTTTTGAAGCCTGCCGTTCGGTGGTTCTGGTGGCTACTACTGGAAAGGACCAGCGACTGAAAGTAGTCGCAGCCAGAATCATTTAGCGACAGGCTTAAAAAATAATGTGCTCCTTAGCGCAGACGAAAATATGTACGCGGGATAAGCCTATCTTACTATTTAGTCTATGGTTTTATCCAATTTAAAATCAAGGAGTTTTCCAGCAGTATTTAACTTTTTCCATACATATGCCAAGCACATACCTACACATATCATTGGAAGTGCCTCTGAAAACAGCTTATACAAAAAGAATTATTTTTAAGTGCTTCTCAGTCCCCTGACAATTCTTTTTGTATAGTTTTCAAAGAAACAAATCTGCTTTTATTATTTATACTTCCAATGCAAAAAGAATCAAATGCTAACATAGATAACACTTCTACCAGAAAAAAATCAGACAAGCTCAATTTGTAAGAAAAAAACTCTTCATTCTTTTTTCATGACTTATTAGTCAAAGTACTCGTCAGGTGGTACGGGGTGAGTTAAATAAGTTGGCAAAACTAATAGTCGTAATTATACTACTACAACTACTACTACTGTTACTGCTAATACTTCTGCTACTAATATTAAATTATATTAATAATAATAATGCATTTAATCTGCTTTAAATTATTAATAAATATAAATGTTATTTATTTACAAACGAAATAGAAATTTTAAAGTCAACACTATATATGTATTTCTCACTTAAAAATGGAAATAATGTATTTATTTCATTGTTATAAGCAATAAAATTAGCTTTTATCAATTAGACTTCGGAACAATCACTTCCTGTGACTGAAAATAAAAGCTCCTACACCTGTGCCCCAAGAAAATAAGAGCTCCTTCACCTGGACCCCAAGGAACTGGTATGCAAAATTTGGTTAAAATCAATGTATGCATGTATAGATTTAAATCGTGTTCAAACAAACAAATAATCGGTTTTATATATTATTTCAGTAATCCTGTCAAATAAATCCTATCTCTACATCTTAAAGGAAAGATGTTTTACAGTTGAATACATCTCAATTAAAAAAAACTCCTTTCGGCAGAACTACAGACTGAGGTAATCTCGAAGAGTTTTTTTTCTTCTTATTTTTAAAATTCAAATCTCGCCTTATATTAGCGCTATTGAGAAACTAGTTATTGATTTGCAGATTAATCATCAGGAGCTTTTTAACTATACCCCACAAGACGTGATTTTAAAAATTTCGAATTTCCCCCCCACCATCACTCGTAACCCCACAACCCCTGAACCGTTCGTGTCACGGTAAACTTCATAGGGAGTACTACAATTTATGCAGACAAAGTTTCTCTATACACTCCATAGGAGCTACATATTTTTTCCATAATTTCAACCCCTTCCCCCGACCACCCCCTTGCGCCGATTTTGCTCATTAACGAACTTAGCCGAGCTATTAAGCCTAGAAATAACAATAAAATTTGGATCAAACATCTTCAAAATTATGGCCGCTAGCGTGTAATTATATAAATATATATTTTCAAAATTTCAAACACCTCCCCCGACTACCCACTTGCGCCGATTTGGCTCATTAACGAACTTAGCCGAGCTATTAAGTCTAGAAATAACATAATAAAATTTGGATCAAATATCTTCAAAACTGTGGCCGGTAGCGTGTACATATATATATGGCATGGTACCGATCTCGGTAGGTAGATTTTTCTTCGAAATCTACCTAAAAATCCCAGGACCACTACAAAAAATCCCTTTCGGTAGGCCTACAGGCTGAGGTAGATCTCGAAGTTTTTTTTTTTCAAAAATTCAAATATCGCCTTATATGAGACCTATCGAGAAACTATTTATTGTTTTGTAGATTATTCATCAAGAGCAGTTCAACGATACCTCACAAGACATTTATATATAATAATAATACACAGCCATATTCAATCCACTACTGGATGAGACCTCTCCCGGAGGGAGGAGGTGGTCTACTGCTCCCACGCTGACCAGACGTGTTGGGAGAGGAGAGTCGAAGCTCTCAACTGTGATCGCTATATATACATATATATATATATATATATATATATATATATACTCGCTTTGTTTCGCTTGGAGCGCTGCCCCCAGACCCCCGTAGGGGGTCTTACCCGTCAACTTCAGTGCTTTTGAGAGGATGAGCCTCCTTTATCTTAACCAAAATCTCACTGCAGCACTACACCACCATGGTATCCATCTGTACCCTCCCACGGGGGGCTGCGCCCCCAAAAGGAAGGTTTGCCCCATTTATTGTAACCTACTCTTGGTCATACACCTTCAAAGAAAATTTCGTTTCTCTACCTTCAATGATTTGGAAATTGGGTTTTTGGGGCGGCCATTTTGGATCCAAGTTGACGACTTTTTGAAAGTTTTCTTAT
>JAGDQP010017780.1:0-37111 GCA_022664845.1 Lepisma saccharinum | reverse complement strand
TTTTGCCATAAACTCTTGTTCCTGTATAACATGCTTCTGGCAGTGCTAACGTTTTCTGACGTGAAGAACTTGGCTCATGCACTGCCGTGCATGTTGATAATAATATGTTTTGTTGGTATTACTATTAAGCATGGAAAGTAATAGATATCGCGGGTATTACAATTTATAAGTAAATGATTCTTACCAATATTTTTATTACAATTATTACGGAGGGCCTAAGCCGAAAATCGATAATTTATTGAAGAACCTAAAACCCCGGACGCTAGCCCGGATATAATGTGAAATCCCGGAACCTGGATGTATGGAAGTCCTATCTCTGATTGACAAAAGAGGCGGAAGTGTTACCCATTGTGGATTTTCAGGTACGCTTTAATGAGTTTTGCATCGGAAGCAAATACTTCTGATAATATTGGTGGGAGAAATGCTGCCTTTTTTTTATATTATTACATATAAATTAATCGCACTTAATACAATATTTGCTGTCTTATGCACATGACGAACAATATTAATCTAATGAAAAATATGGTACATTTTAACCGACATAAAGAATCTTAAAAAGACTCTTATGTTAAAAATAACGGACTTTAAACTACATTTATTTAAAATACCGTATTGCGCAGGTGTATTTCAAACTCAAATAGAGAGCAAAAGTTAAAAAATGTATATATATTTCTAATTGAAATAAAAGGATTGTTTACTAGAGAATATACATTTGAGCTATTTAACGAAAATAAACTGTTTTAGTTATTAATAAACTTTTTATATTGTTGTTGTATTGTATTATTCGAAACAGAATCCCAGAATTTACCTAGTGTGAACAAGGAAAACCAGGTAGAACCTCAATCAGGATGTCCGACACCAGAAATTGATCCCGAGACCTCCTGATTACAAGGCTGCCTAATGTTCTACCTCATCGGTATAATAGTCACTGCTAATATAATCATGCAATTTTAATATATTAGCATTGAAAATTAATTATGTAATATTACTTGGTGGTACTGCGAAAGAATAAATTTCAATTTAGTGGTAGGCAAGTCTAAAAGTTTGAGAACCTTTGATATTAAGGAAAATATTTATTTAATGATCAAATAATATATCTTCTATCATTTGACGCTCTCCAAATAATTGTATATAAAAGGTTATACTGACTGAAGATGTTTTCCCTTAAAAAATCCTAACGACTAAGGTAACTCTGAAATCATATCTGTGGAATTTTCCAGAAACAATACTCTGACAGCATTGCTGTTCTCGACAGCCAAAATTCAAGGACAAAAAACGAAGAAGATTGAGATGTTTATAAGGGTTCTCAAACAACACTCATCAACGAGTTATATCTTAATTAGCAAGCCAGATACAATTTCACGAAGCGCTTCAAAAATGACATTAAAAAAAAAAGTGCGTTGTTTGTTTTTTTAAAGAATGAAAAAATCTGAAGAAGAAAATTAAAAAAAAAAGAGAGATGGTAAGGAAGCAAGAAACCTACTTATTAACCAACCGTTAAAAATCGAGTGAAATGCAACACTACGTGACGTCAATCGTACGAATGCGCTGGAACTTGATCAAGACGCCATGTTGCCATGGAGATAAACGGATCGAATTTTGTCTGTTCTCGTAATCATGACGTCAAAATTCTCTCTTTTTTTTCCTTCTTCACAAAATCTGTTCCACTGTCTACACATAATTGTCCATGACAGGTCTTCAATTATATTGTTACGTGGGAAGTTTATCAGAAACGGAAGTTATTCATTAACTTAACATACAAGCTGTGATTGTTGCAGTAAATTAATCATTTGAGAAGTTCAGATCACTGAACATTCTGAATGAAGTGGATGTGCAAAATAAACACAACGTGTTTTCTTTCTTTTCCTTTTTTTTTTTTTAAAAAAAAGAGAGGATAAGTGAAAATTTGGATAGAGTTTTAATAGCAGTGAAAATGAAACTAAATCTAGATTGATGGTAAGGCAATCTTTGTTTTACCTTAAAAAGAACTCTTTCATTTGAACACACTATGTTGAGTAATTATATACTTTGCGTAGGTACTTTGAAAATTAAGTAGAGACAGGGATGAGAACAAATTTTGTAGAAATTAACACTGAAACTGGCGTATATTTTCCGCGCTCTTTTCACACACACATTACACACATGTTTTAACCTGATATTTTAATCATCGTACCAACTTCGCGAATATTAAAACTTTCAATATTTTAAAAATATGTGTTTATTTTTCAATGACTTTATTTGGCTTTTTATAATAATAATAATTATTATTATTATCATCATCATCGGACTTCATACCACATCAGATAATTTAAGTTTGTTGAAATAACTGAACGACTGAATTCTTATTAATGTCCTAATTGAGCTTCTAAGGAGGGGACCTACAGTTTTGTTTTGTAAAGTGGGCTTCGAACCACCCCCTTCAATGGATTCCGGCGAAAATTGAAACCGTAACCACGTCCCAGAAAGTGACCGCACTAACCTCTCGGCCACTTCGAAGTCATGGAATAACAGCTGACTTTCAGGATCTGAGAGAAGTATTAAATTACGGTAAAAATAAGATTAAAATAAATACTCTCTCTATATAATTTATTATATAATTAAAATGCAAGTACATATTAAGAACTTTATTGGTTTTCACATAGTAAGTGTATGTATTTGTAAATGTGTTGTCAATTTTTTGTACATTCCACGTTCCCCTTGATAAATGCATCATATTAAACTTAAATGCATAAATGTAGTCGTGCATTATATAGATATTTATAACAAAAATAATGATGTTGATTATCCTATGGTAGGTGAAAACTATGCGTATGGGTTGGGATAAGGAATTGTATTAAATTCCTGATCAGCAGCAACAATATTATAACTGAAGTTTTTACAAAATAATAAAACTAATTTATGCAATATACTAAATATAGTAGTATCCTGAACGTCAAGAAGTACACATTTCATAGTTTTAAACCATGTAATAAATCTGAAAGCAATTTTATATATTTTAAGGTAAACAATATGCAGATTACGTCTGTTTATACTTCGATTAACAAAATATCAACAGTTGTTTTGAATGCAAAAATATTTTCAGTCTATACGATGAAATTTACCCTCTGCAGTAGGGATCTCTTTAATTTTCTCTTGAATATATTGATCTTCTGTTCATTTGCAATATGTGCTGGAAGGTGGTTGCATATTTTAGTGCCCATGTGGAAGGGTTCATCCAGGACAAATGTTAGTTTAGCGAAGCATTCCTTTTTCTGCGTTATACGCATGTTCTCTTTGAAATTCGCTGTATAAATACGTTACAAAGAAAAGAGAGAATTTCATATTTCATGAAAGGTTCATTGAGCCAATCCTCTTTTGCTTATGGTTAATGTAAAGCAATGATCTCCAACAAAAGATGACAGCTCTATGTCCGTATTGCCTAATGTGTTTTTATCGTTACACGGAATTTCAATTCTGCTTCTACAAATTCAAGCCTAAAGAGTTCTAACTTTCAGGGAAGAAAGTTCATAATCAATTCAAGAATCCTATCAATGCTGATTTTTAATTTTCTTTTTGGTTCACTGTTGAAAGAGCTTCATTGTTATAAGTTTTGATATTCACAACAACAATCAAGCGATTTAAACAATGAAGAAAAACGAAAATAAAAAATCAGCATTGATCGAACTCTTGAATTGGTTATGAACTTTCTTCCCTGAAAGTCAAAACTCTCTAGGCCTGGATTTGTAGGAGCAACATTGAAATTTCGTGCAAGAATCAAGATACATTAGGCATATACAGAGATAATGATGCCATCTTTTGTTGGAGATCGTTGCTTTACATTAACCCTCAATAAAATGTAGCTCCTAGATCAGTGGTTCCAAAATTTTCCAGTCCGTGGTCCCCTTGAGAACAAAATTAAAATTTCACGGACCTCCTCTCTCTAAGTTTTGAAATAAAGCAAACAGTAAATATGGTACAAATACGTCAACATTATAATATCAATAACACCAAAAACAGTTTAATGTGAATAATGAAGCTGATTTTGAACAATTAGCTCTCTGCAATGTCTGATAACGTCAATATTAAGTCATTCTCAACTTGAAGTTTATTTCTTAAGTTTAATTTCAAATATTTGAGATAGGAGAATGCGATTTCCTACAAATAAGTACCTAGGTATAGTGGGGAACAGAGTTAAGTACTTTAAAGAATTTCTTGAGAGCTCATGATAGTCAGGCATGACATATAACTAAAAGTCAGATAGTTGTAATTGTGACAACTGAAATTTTAATGAACTGTCAGTTGAAGATCTGCCAAAGAATAAACTTGTGGCGTAAGAGAGAAGTTGGTCGATAGTCCATCAGCAAATGGATTTTTTTATCCACATGTCACTTTGACCCCTCCCACGGAAATATTCCCTTAGTTGCAAACACATTTTCTTCTGACATCTAAACGAACTCTGCCATGGAAGGGAATTGCTCGAAGATTTCAAAGTCTAATCTCTTAATCTTAAGTTTCAGTTCTTTTTTTATAATTTCCTCTGTTTTATCTCGAATCTGAAATATAGCGATGCTTAAATTGAGTGCATTCAGAACGTTGACTTCAGATGACATGACTTCAGATTGTTGAAGATATCACCAAAGTTTGATAACTTACAAACCCAGTTAAAATCATGGAACCTGTCGAAGTTCGAAGTTTTAATCAAGCCTGAAGAGCTTGACTTCATCCTCCTCTTCAACTAATCTACTCAATAGCCTTCCTCGGGAAAGCCATCTTTCTTCATAATGCATTAACTCACTTGTCGCCACTCTCCATTTCTTCACAGATATAACCGAGAATTCAAAAAGTGTGATTTAATAAAATTCACAAACCGAATTAACTCGTCAAGGCAACTCTTGACTTCTGATGGCAACTTCTTTGCTACTCATGCTATCTGTGGATACTGTGGATGTAGCAATGAACCCACACTACAAATGATGCTACCCACTAGCAGTTTTATTATAGTAGCACATTCCTTCCACACATCGATCATTCTCAGTCGCTGCTAACACCCACACATTTATTCGAATTAATACCATTGTCAACCATAAATTTGTTCACAATCTAAAATAATTCTGCTGATGCGGTATGTAATTGTAAATGTTTACAAAAAAAAAAAAAAAAAAAAAATCCTCGTGCAATAACCATAACGGTTGAACGCAATTAAGTTTTCATAATTCACAGTGCGAGTGCTCTCATCTAACTGGGTAGAAAAAAAATGTGTATTTTTTAATTCTGTTTATTTTTAAGATTTATTTATTGCCTTCAGGCATATTTGTTTATCAATGTTTTCCTAATATTTTCGTCCATTTCTTCTATTCTTTTTCTAACAGTGTTATTTGATAATGAAACTAAAGTCAAAGACTTACTAGCTATTTCGCTCAGAACTGTAGAGCCTATCAGCAGCGAGTTGTATTAATTCCTAGCCAGTAGTGTTCCTCGCTTCCCCTTTCCATCGGTAGAGACACTTCATATGAAGCACGAACAACAATATTATCCTACTGAGTGTATACATCAGCTTTTGCTTTTGTAAAACAAAATCGTTGATTTCAAGTAGCATAATCTGGTTGATTTGTCTCCAAATATCGAAATGCTGAGAGAACTTTGCTGGGTTCATGGTTTCATTCATAGCAAATAACACACTGCGTACACAATGCTTCTCCTTTTTGAATGGAAATAAACCTGAGATTTATGTAAGTATCAGAATATGTAGGAATCTTCTTTACGTTACTTCCATTGGGCTTGCAACATTTTCAGTCTCTGAAGAACCGAAATTTCTGATATCACTAGGACCTGTAATGTTTTGAATCTCTGAAGAACGCTTCACAGAACCGAACTTAATCTAGCAATCCATGTTACAACACACTACAGTAGCTACACATGAGTAAATGACTGTGTGCGAGCTACGGACAGAGCTAAACAACACCGAGACCGGAAAGTGATCTAATAAAAAGAGTAACATCATTCTCATGGACAAATATAAAAAGTAGCGCGATTGTTAGTACCACTATACATCCACAGTTAGCGCTTATGTTTGCTAATCTAGTGTAATCTAGCGCAGTGTGCGGATTAAACTTTGAATGAAACATAATGCGCGGATTTCAACAGGCAACACACACGCACACACACCTCGTGTATATATATATATATATATATATATATATATATATATATATATATATATACCAGGGTGTCCCATAAGTTTTCCGCCATATGACAACATGAACTTTGAGCACCCCTGCACAGAGTAGTGAGTAACTGCAACACAGCAACCGATATACCACTGTAAAGAGGAATCTGTCTCCTGGTAGATATCCATTAATGATCGCTTTACTTCACATTGCAGGTGGTCTTTTGATGTGAAATATGGAGCAGCAAAAGACACTGATTCGTGAGTTCCTGCTGTATGAGTTTCAACTGGGACACACACTTCGTGTAGCAGCACACATCTGTGCGGCGAAAGTGGAAAATATAGTGAGTTACGACACAGCAAAGGTGTGGTTCCGAAAATTCAAAGCGGGCGATTATGACTTGTCAGATAAAGAACGTTCAGTGCGACCCCCAACCATCAACACGGAGGCTGTACGCAAAACTGTGGAGGCGAATCCAAGCACCAGCACCCGTAGGTTGGCTGCCGAAGTGAGTTCTTCAAAATCAACTAGACACAGAAAATTGGCAACAGTTGGCAAGGTGTACAGATGATGTCGAGTTCTCCCGCATGATCTCACTCCTGAGCAGGAACAACACAGAGTGGAAGTGTGCAAGGAACTGTTGAACCATCCCATGGATCAGCGTTTCATTAAACGTTGTGACGTCAGATGAAAAATGGGTTTATTGTCGGAATCCAGACACCAGTAATCAATGGTTGGATCGAGGCTAGGACGCAGCACCCGTGGTGAAACAAGGACGGTATGAACACAAAGTGATGCTTAGTGTATGGTGGAATTTCTAAGGTTCTGTGCACTGGGAACTTGTTCCTCATGGTCGTGCTGTAAACGCCGAGCTGTATTGTGAGTAACTGGAACGCATGTATCAAGCTGTATCACAAAAATACCCCCATTTGATCAACCGCAAACGTCTGTTGGTGCAGCAGGACAATGCTCCTAGCCATAGGTCGCGTGTGACCCAAGAAAAATTCCGTAACTTAGGTGTTGAACTGCTACCACATCCTGTGTACAGTCCGGACTCAGCACCTTGTTCCGTTCAATGGGACACTTCCTTGGTGTAAAACATTCGCCAATGAGGATGATGTGCGGCGTGGGATACAAATGTTTTTTCGAAAAAAAAAAGTCCAAAGAGTGGTTTACACAGGGTATTCGCGATTTGGCAGAAAGATGGTTATCCACTATAGAGCACAGTGGTTAATATTTTGCAGAATAAAGTATCTTCTCCATTGCTCCATTACATTTTCTGTCCTACATGATGCGTGGCGGGAAACTTATGGGACACCCTGGTATATATATATATATATAAAATTTACGAGCTCCTGCGTAGCCTAGTCGGTAGCGCGCTCGACTTCAGTGCGAGCGTTCTCGGATTCGATTCCCGGTGGGCGCTCAAAATTTCGGTGTTGACGCAGCATCGTGAGGACAATTGAGGAGCTGCTGTGAATAAAAGACAGTAGCGATCACAGTGAGAGCTTGGGCTCTTCTCTCCCAACCCGTCTGGTCAGCGTGGGAGCAGTAGACCAACTCCTCCCTTCGGGGAGAGGCCTAATCCAGTAGTGGATTAAATATGGCTGTGATTTATTATATATAATTCACAGTTTAATTTTAGTGTTTCCCTAGGAAGATCGATTAGATGAATCATAGTTCGATAATTGTCTCGAATGCTTCCTAGCAGAGGGTTTGGAAATCAGCGCATATTAATCACGAATTCAGTTACTTTCAACAATATTGTTATCTTAAGGAAAGTGTATGTAAAGATGAAACTTAAGGTTTCTTAAGGAAGCACTAACAGCGCAAAAATATTGATGTTAATTCAACGCTATTTAAGACAGAGTAGTGGTAAGCTCTCGAACACTAATGGGTTAACCGGGATTTTAACCAACAATCTCTTGTAACATCTTAACCCTGACTCATCAAGCCAACTTTAACATGAGATGTTCTGTAAATATTATCATAATAAGCTGCTCTACAGTAAATTGTGTACCTTTAAAGCAATATTGTTCATAATAGCATTAATTATCCATTTCAATCTTATTCAAGTTTTGTCTATTATATTTTTGTACAGTGCAACGACACCCTTTAATCGTTTGTAATATGAGCATAGTGCCATCACAGACAACTCAGTTGAATGTGTTAATTCCTTTTCTTTGTTTCTTCCATCTTATGTAGCGTAGTTGCCAAATCACATGATACGAATCAGTGACATAACTTATTTAGGCGTACATACTGCATCTCTGTTAATTGTTTACACACTCCCCTCGTATTCGAATACTTATTTATTAAACAACATGTATAAATTTAATTTAAAAAAGTATTTTATACGGAAAAGATATTTTGATTGACGCACATAAGAAGACAACGTGGTGTCAATACAATAACACGACATTAGAAATAACCATGCCACTTTGGCTGATATGCCTACTACGCTTTTAACTACATACTCCAAAATAAACTCCACAAAATTTATTATTAATAAATTATATTGTTTATATTTCATTCAAATTTCATATTTTCTCTTATTTTATCAATTTAATGAAACACATTTTGGTGGCTTTTCACATGATACTTTCACGGTATACTACTTTGAAAATCACTAAGCTAGTCACGTTTAGATATTACAGTTGATTTTTTAAAAATATCTTTCCTTATTTTATGGAATTTTTGCTTACGCAACAGAATAAATATTATTTTTTTATTTTATTAGCATTAGTTACTTACACTAGAGACAGTTTCTTATTTCTTGTACATTTTTCCCGCCATATACGTAGAATTCCCACACAGAGAACTGCACATAAATAAAGCAGATATGTGAGTAACAAATATTTTTCTATTGAAAGTATACGTATCGGTACACACCAACTGAATCAACCTTTTGTGTAATTATAATTGAACATTTATTATCGTTTCCGCAGCTGCCTTCCAAGCGGAAACTATTGAATATACGTATTTGATTATGTTTGCAGTGCTCACAGACTCTGAAACCAACATTTCTGCATGAAATTCACTTCTGAATCAGAAACTATTGTCTAGCTTGTATTTGCAGATGACGATGGGAAGTGTCATAATAGACATGATTGAATCTGTCCACATTTATTGTAAACATAACTGAATAGAATGTACTGAACTGAACATGATGTACTAACAATTACCAAAATAAAGAATACTATATATATGACTACGATTTACGTCATCGCTGTTCACTTTATGTACAAATGAGAGAAACTGGGATAACAATTCACTTGTTCTACACATTCTCATGAGAGTTACCGTACACTAAAAATAATATTTGATGCGTACGTATTTGACAGCTACGTATTAATGAGATGCCACATAATTATGTTTATCAATTATGGTCCAAAAGAAGGACTCACAATTTTTATATTGCCGAACGTCGTGTACGTTTCCTTCCAGGTAACATATTTGTAGTACAGTTTTCCTGAAAGTAATTCGACGCCATACTCAAAGGTTAAGGAGAAATACAGGGGGAAACTTACTGTAAACACGGCGATAGAATAACTCTATGTCTCAGCTTTGTAAGTATAGTTGCCGTACTCAAGTTGGTTGGGACGAGTTGTCACTGTACTTCTTCCCTATGACATAATTCATATCCCATAGTTCTGATACACTTCTAATTTTCTCCAGTTACATTGGAATATATGCGAAAGGCACATTGTTGCTTCATTTATTTAATTATTTTACCCATTTTTTATTTGAGACATGAAGTTCGCTTGCAAGATTTTTCATATCCTGAACCTTATACAACCCATTCCAGCAGTACTGTCTTTTGGGTGGCATGCAACCTTGGCGTTTTATAATATTTCAACTAGATTTAGTGCTGGTTCGTTAATCTGAATTTCAAATGTTTAATAATCGTCAGGCACTTTTAACTCAGGTCATATTTTCCTCCTGTATTCTTGGCTGACTCCATTATTAACGCAAGAATTCTCCTGACTTACTTTTGCACTACTGAAGGTTTATTCCGGGTAGTTCCAAAAGATGTACACAGACTTCGTGAGGTGAATCCTGACTTCGAAATAAAATGGAAGTTCCTATGGACGTATGCGAAAAAAGTGCATGGTGTTGAGCTAGAGGCGTGGAAAGTTCTCACAGCATCGTCACAAATGACTGCATGACGTGTCTGTTTAAGAAATCACAATCTAAGCCCGCTATTGTTTATGATTGAGGAAGCGAGTGATTAAAGAATGTAATTTAGAGGGGATTTCTATCCTTGCACTATTAAGCCCGTATTAATTCCTTGATAATGAAATTTTAACGCATGGCAACCTATCTATGCGGCACTCCCTACATCATACTGACATAGATGTTTTGGGTATATCTTCGAGTATTATTTGCCAAACCTATACCTTATTATTAGTGGAGATATGACGTCATTTGTGACGATGCGTTAGCACTTTGCATCCTCTAGCTCCGACACTATGTACTTTTTCCCTAGGAACATTTTTCTTGTTTTGATATCAGGATGGACCTCCCGAAGTTTGTCCATATCTTTTAAAACCATCCTGCATGTTAACTAAAGCGTCATCCTATGCTAAATTATCTAGTAAAGATGGATGTATAAGAAGTCGTAGTTCTTTTTAAATCTTCTAATATTTGCTCTGGTTCAATTTTTAGTCTTCTAAAATTACTTTAATCTTCGCTTCTTGTATCTCACTGAAAGTCAACGGATCGGCGTTATTTTCTTCAATTGATCATTCCAGGATGCTACTAATTCTAAAATCTTCAAATCCAGCATTGCCACTCGAAATTTTATGAGTATTTCGAAAATGTTTCTCTGCTCATGGTCTCGGATTCAAATCGCATGTGATCTATTCAACGCAGTGGTTTGGAGCCCACCTTATCAAAAGCTGCAGAACTTATGCTTTACAAGATCACCAGCTTGTTTAGGATATTAATACCAGCTCACTTACTCACCAGCTTAAGGCTTCAGCCTGTCGCGGTCCACCTTTTGGTCACGTGAAAAGTACAGGTATGCGTAGAGTGTCACCTCTGTCATTTACTGTACTATTACAGCATTTACTAAACGTGATTTCGGGACACTCAGGTTAACCACTCTCTTACGATGGCTTTTGACGCATGGATTTTGATCACTCGGGACGCTGTATGTTAGTGTTTACGTTATTCTTAGTATGCCTGTTATGATTATTCCTTATTGTTCCACTGCCCACTTTACCACACCATCACGGGTGTTTAATTTCTGTGTTCGATGTGATCCGTCCGTCTGCCCTTGTGCGGTTTCCCGTCATCTTGTTTTGACTGATCCACATACTTCTTTCACTGTACGAGCACACTACAATATGTTTGTCACATTTGTTCTATTTGCTTCTCTGCTTACGTGTGTACTGAACGTCCCACATTCTTTGATTCTGGGTCTCACGATCCTAGCACAACCTTCACACGGGTTTCGTGTCTGAATTTTTGGAAGATTTGATGAGGATGACAATTGTATTTAATATTCTGTATTGTGGAACTGGTCACACTTTGTTGATTTAGAATAATACTCGAATTTCACTACGTTATCTTTTGAGGACCTCCTTTGATAATTTACCCCAAAATGGATCTTGGAAGAAAAGAAACGAAACGAATCGAAAGGCCATATTATCTCATTCAAGATCTACTCTCATAATTTAAATTCCCAAGAAGACGTAAAAAAAGATCTTGGTATAAAATAATGGAATGGCTATATTATCTGGCGTGATGAGTTTAAGGTCAATGCCTTATATGGAATGAGTTTAAGGTCAAGTTGCTAAAGGAAAAGCATACAAAGAAAAGTAATTCATTTCTTGTGTAATTTACGTGGTCCAAATTAATGGAATATATATATTAGTTCATAAGCTACAATCTATTAAGAGTGATGATGGTGTAATTTATTCATATTTAGGATTATTACATTGCATGAATAATTAGGACCCAAGCAATCCCAGATTCCTTCTAACATGAGGATTATTTTTCATAGGCTTTACTGCACTAGAAGCAATTCATGCTAACTTCTGTCCTGTCCTCGGTTCATTCACATGTAATGTGTAATTAACCTACAGTAGCTTTAAGGACAAACAGGTTTCTGGTGTGATTTCCTTCATAATCTCCTACACGGCCTCGTCTAGTTTTATTAGCTTAGCGGCTAGGATAATCTAAAGGTGATAGTCCCATGCTTTCAGTAGTCTGTTTTTCTGTGCCCACACGTTTGCTTACCTAAGTTCATTGGACCTTTGTGTCGTATTTTTATGAGTACTTGCTGGTCTCAAAATATGCCATACTTTTTCTGAACTCCCTGGTATATAAAATCTTTTAAATTGTTTTGTCTTACCTTTTAATCACTATAACTCTCCAGCTTTGACATTTGAAGCGTAAAGGGAAAACATATGAATCACACTTCCGAGAAACGAGAATTTTGCACTTTCACTGGCCCACCTACTTGATTTACGATGCCAACATCTATAAAAACACGAACCTTTTAGCAATTTCTACAGACTTCATGCTAAAACAAATCTACTGCCGCACTTGTTTCACTTAAAAGTGAGTAGTGTACTGTATTCTCATCTTCCCGCCCTCATTGTACTCTTCATTTCATCTTTACACTGAGGCACTTTCCTATTAAAAGATTGTAACACATTGTATGAATATTTGAAAACTTTAAAATTTCAATTCCACATCTCTTTGAAGTACAAGCTCTATCTTAGAATTTTGAAACCCTAATTATTAATTCCTTAAAACTAAAGCTCTATCGAACATGAATAACAACATTGTTAATCATACTTTGGAAGATAGCATTAACTCTCCCTGTTGCAGATTTTAGTTCAAGGAAATTTTTTTGACACTGTTTCCTTCCAACGTTATGTCACTGAACATAATTTCAATTAACAGATTTGACTCCATTATTAGCATGATGTCACTAATTATACTAGTTAAAAACTATTCTTAATTAGCACAGAGATCACCGCATAGTGCAAGAAGCTGTTCACAGAACTGATTAATTAGGTTATATATTTTCAGGAATTGTTGTAATTGGCAAAGTTTCAGGAATTTATATATATATATATATATCGGTCATTTTACCTGTTCAGTGCAGTAGTTAAAATAGATTATCAGTTAGGAGAATACAAATGACTTATTTCTCAACTTTTATTAAGGAATGTAAGAACTAGATAAATAATACTAATCTTAACTGAACTTGAGATAAATATTTCAACTAAAAAATCCAACCAATAAAATAAAAATGTAATCGATTTTTGTAAGTATGAAACACATGGGTTGCAGCGAATATATACTAGATCGCTCTTCATTGATGTCATACGGTAAAATCCTACGGAAACAGGTTATGTTTAATTTTTTTCGCCTTGCCTTTAAAATTCAATGATTATTTTTAGCGCTTAGGCAACTTTGGCCAAGCCTGGATAGAGCAGGGGAAGGATGCGGGAAAGAAGTCGGCAAGGGGCTTGTTTGAAGGGGTTTCTCATCATTTGCCTGTTGCGACTGAGGAAATTCCTGGGAGAAATAGTCAGGATGGGGGGCCGCTTGAATCGTTACGGAGAGCCTACGAATGCCAAGCCAACCAATAGCTGAGCTATGGTCACTGGGGACAGCTTTACTTAGATCTGTATTAAGATTTGCTATACAGGAGCTGTAAATTGTGTTAAAATTTGAGGCATAAAACATCGTATGACTGGAAACGGGAAGAGAAGAGAAGGAGATGTAGCAAATAGCCCGTTAATTCAGTTACATTGTACATATTATATATTTTCACTAGTTGTATAAAGAACCATCCCGTTATTCACCTGACGGGACTGAGGAAAAGAACTACTAAAATCGTATCATGACTAACCGGTGCAAATAGTATTTCAACTTGATTTGAAACCTGATTTGTATCTGATGACTAAATCTACCATATGGTAGTGAAGAGTAAAAGATGCATTATAAAATATCTACATATGTGTTTCTAAAAATGTGCATTTGTCTGATATTTTTGCAGCACCTGACTTGTATAGGCTGATTTGGGTAAAGTTTGCGTGTCTTGTAGTTTTCTCTCATTGGAGAAAGTTTTGAACTCTCCAATCAAAACAGAAAGATATTTGGTTTTCTCTTTTGATATGTTAAAATGCTTTGTTTTATAACTATGAATTGAAGCTCCTGAAGCTATTATGTCTTATTGTTGAAAATCTAAAACTCTCAGATCATCTGTATACAATAAGTATTGAGAGGGATATTTTGTACATCTGATATTAAATTTAAATAACACTGGGGACAGAACAGAATCCTGAGGAACACCTGTATTAATTTATATATCATGATTTATTGCTCCATCAAAGTAAAAGTAATCTTTTGTCTATGTATTAAATCCCAAATGATATTTTGAATTGACTTTATAAGGTTATTAGATTGTGAATGTTAATGGTATCAAATGCTTTATTACGCCTAAGAAAGCTGCATCAGGTTTAATTCCTATCTCAATATTATTACAGATTTTTAAATATATTACCTCTAGGATACCCTGTACTCACATTGTTTTGCGACAGACAAATTAGTTTGGAGATAAAATTCTGTCTGACTCAACAAACTACTCCGATCTCTATGCCTCGTTCAAATAATTTTAAAATCAGGAGAACGAGTTTGATATACCCATTTTTAATGGATGTCACCTACTGTTAGAATCTTCTTAAAAATCGTACAGAACCACTTTTGATAAGTTTCGTAATATATAGTTTGTTATTTGGCCTATTCTCTGATCTATTCTTCTTCTAAATTTTAAAATTAGAAAGTTCTCGCTTTAATTCCTTAATCAATTCCAGTGTATGAAAAGACGTGGTTCCTTTGCAGTTTGGTGTCCTTGTAAATAGGCTATCTGGTTCATTAGCAAATTTATTTCAGTTATAGTTTTTCAAAATTAGTTATTGAATGCAATTTCCAATTGATATTTAATGATCTATGTCTTGTTGATCTGTTATTTTTAACTTTACTTAACGTTTCCCAAACAATTTATTTCTACGCCAAGGTTTAATTGATGACAGAAACTTTGCCAAGCTATTCTGCTTTCCTATTTTTCTCATTTTAACTACAGCTATTTTATATCGAATTAAATGATGTTGATTGGGAGCTGTGAAAAATTCCATGTAGACTAATTCCTTTTGATTCTATATAGCCTAACATTTTTTTGTTTCACCAAATATTTCCTGGAAAACGTAATTGACTGTTTGCAATTATTATTTTATTGATAGAATTCATGGCCATGTTAAATGTTTTAATAAATTCGTTGCAATCACTTCGAATCGTTGGACAGCTGGAAATTTTATGATTGATTAGTTTGTCAAAGTTGCTTTGAAAATGAAAACCAATATTTTTGTTAGTTTTCCACTTCTGGCTACAGTACTTTTTCTGTTTGAAAGTATCTTCCTATTGTGTGTTGATTCTACTAAATAGGGATAGTAATTAATTGCATATATGTGATTAATTGTCTTCCATGAATATTGATGTGAGAATTAATTTGTGAAAATCACTAAATCCATGGAAGAAGGGAGAATTAGCATTACTAGGAACATGAGTGATACTCTTTTTCATTCAACAGTACCAGGTCGCAGATGTCAAAAGATTGTCTTACTGTTTTACCTAATTTACAGATATAAGTTGAACCTAATTCTAGTTAAAGAGTATTTTAGCCTCCTAAGAGAATGTTAGGTTCATGTAATAACATTAAGTGATCTAATTCATCTATTCGAGAAAACTGTATATACATGGAGAAAATTGAATTTACATTATCAATGAATTTCAATCTTATATCACAGATTTCTACATTATTTTATTTGCATACGTTTAAATTATTAGAAATATTTATTTTCCACTCTATCGATTCATGGATCTACTCTCTTTAACTCTAACTACTTAGAATGTACATTTATGTTTATTACGGTAGAAATCTCATACTATCTTATACAGTTAAATTCGTATTACCCATGAGTTAAACAAAAGTAAACTTCCTCGGTAACTGATAACATCTTTATAATTTAAAATTCCATTGTAGTGCATCCCTAATAGGAACTGAAATTCGGATTCACTCTGCATAACATCACTTTAGATCGTGATGGCTATATTATTCCCAATTTAGAAGTGTATGGCGATTCTAAGAGGTTATTACGGTACGTAACTGGGACCCCCCCCCCCCGTTCAATTTCTTGAACACTTTCAGTCGCTTAGCTTCTACCATGATTGCAACACTAGGTCAAGGGCAAGCAAATTACTCTCGGTCCCTTATCACTCACTCTCTTAATTTCTACTCCAAATCTTTCACGGTTTCCGCCGTCCAAGCTTGGAGTGATCTTTCGCCCGAAATACGACAACTTCAGTCAATCTCTACTTTTAAGAAGTCGGTTGCAGATTTACTTAAATTAAAAATCTTAGTCCTCATACACTCGACGATGAAATAAACACAGTAAATAAAAAAAAAAGTAGGCAAGAATAGGAATAAATTAGCTCATCAGTCTTTTTAAATATGCTGATCATTTGGCTTTGTGCATTTTATTATTATTGATGTATGTTCACGTGTATTATTAGTCTTGAACAAACTTGTGTCTTTTATAAAATGTTAACAGGTAATATGTGTGTGTATGTGAGAGGGTGTTTGTGTGTGTGTACGTGTGTCTGCTTGTCCGTGTTTGATGTTTTTGTCTTTCCATTATCTAGTTACGTGTACTTAGTGTTTATTATTTTTTCTTAATCATTATCCATTATCTTAAATTGGCTGTTTATCGGGGTTGGAATGTTTAAAACAAAATGTTTTAAACAGAGGCGATTGTTTTAAACATTTTGTTTAAAACATTTTGCACATTTGTTTTAAACGATGTTTTTAAGCCGTGTTTAAAACATGTTAATTTTGATTTTCTTTTTTGAAAGAATCATACTATTTTTAAGAGTACAAGAGTATTATATTAGTTTTATATTTACCAACAAAACATATGCAATTTGTTTTCAAAATAATCAGTATTATGGCACCGCAAGCCTACAGGCGGAGACTTAAAATGCATTGTCTTGTTTGTTCTTTATCGTTTGAATGCTAGAAGCAGGAAATATTAATTCACTATCAATAACATGAAACAAGAGATTCATATTTCAATTCTTCCTTTTCGTTCTTGAGATTGAAAAAAAAGAATCAATCTGCAAGAACTAGTCTGTCGCACCTAAAAACGGAAGGTTGGAGGAAGGTTGCAGTAACCCATTAATTTTACTAAACAAACAACGAGGAGTCCGAAAATCACATATATTCTTCCCTCCGATGTGTTGTTTAGCTTCCAGAGCAAAATAAATAAATCAATATAAAATAGTCCAGTTGGGGCATGTGCTATGGCACTATTTTCTCCCAATCACTTTCAATCGAAAAGAGCGTATTTTTTCGGTCACGGGCTAATTCACTTGTTTGTTGTGGAAAACTGCTAGGAAAAGAAAAATTTCATGGGCATGTGTTTTCCTCTATGATCACACTGCTCTATCTCTTTTTCATGTTTTGTGAGGAAAGGGACAGTAGTGAGTAACTGTGCAGATTTAATAATCATTCTAGGAGCCAGGAGAACACACGTGAATCATTGCCCCCATTATCCATCGGGACAATTTTTTTTTTTATTCTTTAGGGTGTAAATTAAATCTATAGCGATGTTCCCACAAAAGAAAACTGGTTTTAGACCATAATGGGGGGACATTTTGGTAAAAAAAAAAATTGTCCAATAAGCTATTTTTCATGATTCTTTCTATTCATCGGAAAGGTACTTTTCAATTATTATTTTTTCTATGAGTCTCCGCAAACACCATCTGATCCATCGGGACCAATCTTATATTATACCTAATTGTCTAAATCAAATTTGTAGCCATGTTTCCACAAAATAAATCTGATTATAGATCATAATAGCGGTAAATTTTGGTTGAAAACTGGTCAAAATAATATTTTTCACAATTATGTTTTGATCTTCAACGTACACTCTCTGATCCTTCGTGACCAATATTATATTATTCCTTATGATATAAATAAAATTTAGAGCGATTCCCCAGAAAGAAAACTTGACTTTAGACCAAAATGGCGGTCACTTTTAATCAAAAATTGATCAAAGACGATTTTCTTAAAAACAAAAGAAGAACTGCCTGATTTGAAATAAAATATTTAAACGCACTTGAATTTTAAACTAGCACAGAGTCTTTCACCTAAAGAAATGGTAGTTACACGATGAAAGCCCCCCAAAATTGGGTGTCTGGTAAAAATTTATGAAGTAGGTTGTATAGGGTATCAAATAAAAGGATTTTCCCTACTGAATAAAAATTTGAATTATATTCTTCAGAAAAAATAAGGATTCGAAATTTATAGCAAAGTTTTTACAAAAATGAAACTGCTTATAACCAAAATTGTGGGCATTTTCCATCGAAAATGGGTCAAAAACTCTTTTTTTAAAGAAAAAGATTTTTCTGTGTTGAAGAAAATAGCCCTTAGATTGAAGGAAAAAATAAAACTCATTTAAACTTCAAAATTTCAAACACTGCGTTACTTGTTTTTAACCCAAAGAAATGGTAATTTGCAATAACGGCTCCTAAAAATTGGGAGCCTCTTGTCTACCTCGTGACCCGAAAGATGAAGTTTATTTATTTATTTATTTCGTCATGTTTTACATGGCGAAGTTAAGGCTATCATGGCCTTTTCTTACACTCAACCATCAATACAAGGTAATTAAAAATTTCAATAAAAAAAACACACACAACAATAATCAATGTATAAACTAATGATAAAAAAGAAAACGAAAATAAAAGTGGACTAAACTACAAACTAAGACAATCGAGTTTATGTGTAGGTCATCTGGGGTATCAAATGAGTGGGTTTCCGACAGAATATCAATATGAAT
Organism: Lepisma saccharinum; assembly: GCA_022664845.1. Lineage (NCBI taxonomy): Eukaryota > Metazoa > Arthropoda > Insecta > Zygentoma > Lepismatidae > Lepisma > Lepisma saccharinum. The sequence continues at coordinate 18,045 of JAGDQP010017780.1, read as the reverse complement.
TAATTAATTTAGAAAAATATTTTAGAAAATCCAAATTATTTTACAGCAAAAGTAAAACTTTCCTGGAAAGAAAAATGGCCGCCATTTTTATTTTTATTTTATCAGTTTCATTTTAGTATAAATTGAATCCCCAAAATCTTTTTCTGAAACCAGAAATCATATTCGTATTCAGTCTGAAAAGTACTTTCATTTAATGCCGCATAATACGGTACACTTATGAAAATTTTATTTTTTCAGGACCCCCTTTTCTGGCCTCCAGGTCCCCAATTTTGGGGAGAGGGTTATGGTATAATTACCATTTCCTTACGTCAAAATAAGTAACTAAGTACCTGTATTCAAGTGAGATTTTTAGTTTTTTTTTGCTCTCAACATGAAGGTTTCTTTTCTTTTTTTTTTCAAAAATAAAGAAAAAGCCCAATCGAAGATCTTTGACCAATTTTCAACCAAAAATGGACACCATCTTAGTTTTTAAGCAGTTTAATTTTTTCTGTCCCTAAAATACCTTTCTGAAGAAAATAACTCATTGATATTCAGTCCAAAAATTCCTTTCATAGGATACTTCACACAACCTGCTTTATAAGCTTCCATTTTTCTGTTCGGTTGTTCAGACTCCCAATTTTGAGGGCCGTTTATCGTATTGTAAGCCAACCATGGCAACCTCGAACCGAGTACCATCGTGACTCCAATTTAAGAGGTTCATACAAATAATATTTTACTTAATTTCTAAAGAACAACCACCTAAGCACATGGTCGTCGTCATTGAGTATTATTTACTGCACAAGACAACAAATACTGGACAAGAATCCACCTGTTTAAGCAAACAGGCAATTGTGTATTGGTGATTATACAATTTCTTATATGACCATGTAAACAGAATACTGATTACGGCGCTAACTCTTTCCAGACAGACCAGATGAAATAACATTACATAATTTATTTTTACGGGCCATCCTTTCCTCATTCTTTGCTGACCCGTAGAGATATCTCCCCCTTGCATTTTCGTCACCAAGGAGGAGAATGAGCCATCGAGGTACAGGAGACATCAAGTGAGTTACAGTTTGTGGACAGAAGTCAGAGACTCGAATTCGCACTTGCTACTACATATAGACTTTTACCAAGTGTGAACAGGCTGACTCCATGGTTAGCAGCTATCGACTTCATCTAAATCTGTCCGCTGAGTTAAGCGCCTAACTTTGTAACATCTAATCATGTGACTAAAACCTTGTCTGTGAAATCCTCTTGCATTTATCTTTTTTATTCTCAAAACTATACCTCTTTTTCTGATCCCATTATAAATAACACCGTTCCTCCTTCAAAAGGACGAGGAGCGAAACAGTATAATTACCATTTCTTTAAGCCAAAGCAATAACAGAGTGCCGATTTTGAAGTTTAAATGAAATTTTAAATATTTTTCTCTAAACTCAAGTGTTTTCTGAAAAGAGAAGCAAAATAAAAACGTCTTTGAGAATTTTTCGACCAAAACTGGCCGCCATTTTGGTAAAGAGTCAATTTTATTTTGGGAAACATTGCTATAAATTTTATTTATACTATAAGGAATAATATAAAACTTCTCACGCAAGATCAGGCGGTGTACGTATGGGCTCATTGAAATATATCGCCCAATTTTCGACCAAAAGTGGAAGCCATTATGGTCTATAACCAGTTCATTTTGGAAGCATCGCTATAAATTTTCTTTAGAACCTAAGGAATAAGAAAAAAATGGTCGCGACGGATCAGGGGAGGGACGGGGTGCACGTGGGTTCCCCCAAGCTCTCTTACAAATGCATACTGCGTTAAAAGGAGAATATGGCAGGCCTTGTTGCCCGAATGCGAGAACATTTCAAGAAGTGTAATTCAAATCCCGGCCAGGTCACTGGAGAATTTTCCTTCATTGTTCCCATGCCTAACGCTGAGGTATACTCAAAGCCTTCTATCATATTGAGTACCACAGTGCCTTTTGTATTCTTGGGCACTTTGGGAGCTAAAGGCAGCCGAGCGTGGGATCTCACTTCGTGCCGTTGGTCGAGAATATGTGAACGTTACTTCCACATCACACATACTTAGTTCACGGCGCGTGCGCATTGCAATGTGTATACCTTTACTTTTTTACCTTTTATATAATAAATAACTTTGTCATTGAATTTTAGTAAATAGCAAATTTCATCAAATTTGTTAAAATAGAACCTACAATTTCCAGTAAGTGCTTATGAATAGACCGAAAGTGTGATTGAAACGTTACAGAGGATACTGCAGATGGAGTACCTATCATAACCCTCCCCAATTTTTTATTTTTAAGGAAATGTTTAAAACGTTTTAAACACGTTTTTTGCAGTCTATAAAAACTTGTTTAAAAAAAAAAATACGTTTTAAACATATGGTTTTTAAAACATGTTTTTTTTTCAACCCTGCTACTTGAAAAAATTATGTAGTAGAGAAGTTTTTTTTACCTTAACTCGCCATGGAAAATAAGTCAATAAATAAATACAGCTGAGATAATAAAATCTCTATAGACTCCTCTGCTCAGAGATTATTTAGTTGGAAATTTATGAATGCTTTTAATAGCTGGAGTATTACTATTGAACTAATGGACGTTAAATAGATAATAAAGCAAACACCAGACGTACTTTAAACTAGGAGCTCCAGATCACGTGGAGCTCATTAAATTTCTCCACTACAACTAGTTGCACGACTTTATGTAGATTCTCTATAACTGTCGTGATTACCGATAAAGAAAATAATGCATAGCGGAAAGATACAATAAGACAGCAGAAACATAAAATAGGCCTAGTTCATATATTTTTCATATGTTTCATTATAATGTTCTTTATTGCCTTCTGTTAATATCTTGTTGAAACATCATTAAGCAATTAATATTTATAAACAACGCAACCTTCTGCATCTAAACTAGATATAACATGTAATACTACATATAATTCTTTTGACTGTTTAGCTCCTACATGAATGTCCATGTCCTGTGCTTGTGTCCACCAAGTGACGTTTACAAAGTGTATGTTCCCTTTCTCTTGTTATTAAAGGGTAAAAAATACTTTCACATATTATTTAAAACGTAAACAACAACATACAGGCAAGGAAACAAAAGCTGGTAACACTGTAGATGCTTTTCATTTGTTTTTAAATAGTTACATTTTGCTATAAATTTGAGATTTCTAAAATCCTTTCCCGAAGAAAATTATTCATACTCATATTCAGCCGGAAGAATCTTTTCATTTTATAACTCATATGATGTACTTTATAAACCTGCATATTTTTAGTTCTAACTTTGTAAGCCCTCAATCTTGAGGGTGGTTAAGTACAAATTATTTTGGCCAAGAGAAATAGTGATTAAAAAAATATCTTTCAATCCAACAACTCTTTTTTGAAGAAAAATCCATTGAAAATTTTTCGACAAAAATTGGCCACCATTTTGGTTTCTTAGTAGTTTCATTTTTGCTTTAAATTTAGAATTCCTATTTATTTATTTTTCTTGAAGAAACTAATTCATATATATATTTAGTTGAGACAATCCTATCATTTGATACCCCATATCACCTACTTTATAAACCTGTATTTTTCAGTCGCCCATTTTCGGGTCTTCAGTCTCCCAAGTTTTGGGGTGGTTATCATATAATTAAAAATTTGGGACCAAGAGAAATTATGTAATACATAACGCAAGAGTCAAAATTACCTCATAAAATTAGTCCAAAAACAGACTTTTAACTCTAGGAAATTAAATTAAACACGCTCCGAAATATTCTTCTTTTACGTAGCCGCCATTTAAAAAATAGTAAAAATAACTATTTTCACGCTATGGGCATTTGCTGGATTTTGAATATTTTGCACTCTGGGGTATCATTGTTCATATAAAACAGGAGACTTTTTTTTTCTAATTTGTTTCAGATTTAATGGTAATTCTATCGTTCCAAAGCTTTTATTTTAAAACTGCTTTAAATAGTTTCTTCTTACAGCACCAGACAGTTTAAAGTAATGCTATCTTCCTATTCTGTCTGTAGCAATGTGAGCTTAACCGGTGTATTCAGTTCTAGAAGGTTCTAAAATCCACCTGAGGAGATAAAACTTCACATCTGCTGTCCTGGATATTGACTGCACAATGCGAAGCGAGAGGGAGAGGTTACATTATGAGGTTACGTATGGCTGAAATGCAGGGCCAATTGGATTACATAAAATCAAATTTCGGTTCCCCTGTCTATAACACACAGCATACATCTTCAAAAGAAAAATAAAACTAGAATTTACGGCGATTTCTCCTGAACTCTGTTTGACCTCTCTCTCTACCGTTCAATAAAACTTGAAAGCATATTTGAAGGCGATCCCGAATTCACAAAGTGCGTCCGTTGTCCAAGTTAGAGTGCAGATTTTCCATCTACAGTGTTATCAGTTTTTGTTTCCGTGCCTGTATGTTGTTGTTTACATTTCAAGTAATATGTGAAAGTATTTATCCTTTAATAACAACAAAAAGAGAACCTTGTGAACGTCACTTGCCATGCTTGGTGGCCACAACTACAGGACAGGTAGAGAGCGTTAATAGAAGGCATCGAGCCTTACCACTCGTCCACAGAGGATACCAGTTCTTAATAGTTTTATAATATTTCTTGCAAACAATAACTAGAAAATAAGTTTTTACCCTCGTGCAGAGCGTATAATAGTGATTTGGAAGCCTTTTGAATGCAAAGTTCGCAAAGTATTAGCATAGACCTCATAATAGAGGTCTATGGTATTAGCGAACCCATACGTTGAATTGATCTGATTAAGAGGATATTTTATCCTTATTGAGTTGAGCGAGCTCAATAAGGATATTACATTCACTCTATACTTCTTGAAATGAAACTCCTCCTAGGTTTCTGGACCGATGATCACCTATTTTTATACAGTGGTGGAGAAGGTTTATAGAGTAGGAGATTAAAAATTGTTGAATGCTTTCCTTGGTAACGGTACTCAAAGAAAAAAAAACGATTTTCATGAATTACACAAGAACGGCTGAATCTATAAACCCAACTCGGTATTCTGCTAAAGTGGACAACATTCTGTGGTTTGGCCATACCAAATATTTTACGTCATTGCCGTTTCCATGGTAACGTGACTCAATTATAACACACATATTCGAGTATTACATAGGAATGACTAATCCGAATGCAGTCGCGCTTCACATGACGATGTACGGAAGTCGCCTTAATACTTCACTCGTTTTAGAACAGTAAATAATTAGCAAATTCCATGGTGACAAGGTAATAAACTCTCTCATTATTATTTGTTTTGTAGTGAAAAATACTGTTAGTTTGCCATTCTGCTGAACCGTGCCGAGTTAATCTAGATCCGCGTTTCTCAATGATTTTTAGCCTGCGACCCGCTTTTACCATTTCTTTTAGATGACAACCCACAAAAGTAATTTTCTTCTTTATAATAATCAGTTTCGTGTCATTTTCTATTAAATAGCCTCCTCAACACGCACCATCCCCAGCCCTCCCTACTAAAGATTATGTAAGATTTGTATTTGATAATAAATATCCTAGTTAGAAGTATTTAACAAATTACATAATCTTTAGTATTTATAAAAGAAAAGCAAGCAAAGTAAAATACCTTCTTTGAAATTTTTTAGTTTTAACCTACAGATCTCTAGTTAAATTTAAGTTTTCGCTTCCCCATCGGGATGCTTTTGCACACAATCCGCGACCCCTACGTTGAGAATTCCTGATATAGACTATAGATACAAGGATGGGAATTGTAAGTTCATTACCGTACGAATACGGTAATTTTACAGCCTGTACGGTGCGAAGTTCATTACCGTACGAAGATGATATTATTATTATTACTATTAAATGTGCTTCAGTAATTTGGCCGTTTTATCTATAGAGGCAATATGAGGAGACTTTCCTTTTGACCAGGTTGTTAGGAAGTTCACAAACAAGGAAAGGTGAATGGAGTTCATACAGATAATTATCCAGTCTTCACAGGTAAAATGCAACCACTTTAATTTATTTTTCTTTAATACTTCATACATTCATAGGATGAGTATTTCGAAATCATTCAGAGTTCTGAATTGACAAACAGACCTGTGAACATTCTGTATATATATGGACTGTTCTGCGGAAATATTCTCCCACCTCAATGCTCCAGCTACCCTCTTCTGGAGGCGAGGCAACGCACTCCGCTATAGGCAGATATTTTTTAATGAGCAATCTTTCTGCAACTTCATACATTATGAAATAATGATGTTATTCCTAAATTACAAATAGAGTAGGGTGCTAGACTCTGAACGCAAGTAAGCGCTTGGGTTTGTACTCGTCACTGAAACATTGTTCCTACATTCAGTTCAACTGCAAACCAAATGCTTTCTATATTTCTGTCAGCGACGAGGACAAATACAAGAGGTTACTGGCGTTCAGAGTCTCCCACTCCTACTCTACCTGGTGTAAGAGGATGTTGAAAATTTCTTCTTCACAAATACCCCGCTGTGTTCTGGTGATGTAATGGATAGCAAACCTAAGAAGAAACCGGGAGGTTCGGGTTCTAGTACCGGCCACAGCAGTCAATTTTTCAGTGTTTAGTTTTCAATTCCCCTTACACAATGCATTTGCGATTAAGGAATAACACAAAACCTATGAACACTTTCACATTGTAACCTGTTTTCAGTTCCTCTTCCTTAAACGAAAGCCGGTTCAAGTATATGAATTAAGTTACTTTCTACAAATAAGCTATTAGTTAGTATGTGTGAATTCTGTGTCCTTCTTGCAAATATTATTTTGGGTACTACTAGTGCAAACAGTGAATCCAGAATACGCCACTGTTTATAAATGTCGATATAAAACTTCATAACTTAATTAACAGCAAGTACAAAAGGCATTTTCATTTCTATAAATGTTTTTGTCTTCATTTTGAAAATAGACTGTACCAGTGTTTTTTTGCGTGGGCAATTAATTTACTTGATGAAAAATGGATCCAGGATACGTCGGAAATGTTCGTATATTCATGTTGTTATCTTTATATCTTTTGTTTATTGTTCTTAGCAAAGCATTTTTTTGCTGGCGAAAGGAAACAGTATGAAATAACATGAAACTCGCAATATGTGATTAAGCATTATTTTAAACTCACATGTAAGCAGGTCGTGATATTTTGAAATCCGCCACGGGGCAGCACTGCTCTCTCAAAGGCAATAAAACTAATATTGAGAAAGAGGAAGAAATATCCGAAAACTGTAATGTGTTGCTGTAATTTGTAACTAAGAGCCTGTAGTTCTCTCTTTTTGCTTCATATAATATAATACTTACAAATCATATCATGGAGTAATAATAAAATAAAAGCACTGCTGCCAAACTAGTTGTTGTCAGACGAGAAACATAGCCTGTTCTACGACGGACTTGAGCAGTAATTTCAGTTGTACTTAAAGGGTAGAGAAATAACGTACATTAAAGGATAAAAGGTGTGTTTCAAATATGCAAAGTAACAACATTACAAATATATTGCACTGTAAAGTATTTGTCCGCATAATCTATAGGCATAATATTTTGAATTTTTTACCCCTCTGAAATTTTCAAAAAAGACTATCTTAATATTTGTAACCTGAATATGTTTAGAACGAATACATGATTAAAATTAACAACAAAAACTTTGAATTTATGATATCTAAAAATCTTAAGGCTATAGGTCATCACGCCATAATTTTACTTTACGCATGTGGGAAGGAATAGACATTTATTCAAGACACCGTCCCGGCATTCGCTCGTGAAAAACTTGCAAACGATCAGTCCGAATGATTGATTTAAGAGAAAAATTGCTAAGATAGAACTAAATCATAATTATTGTATGCATTAACTCTGTATGCTCAAATTTATGTTAGTTTATCAGTTTCGAAATTTTATTTGGAAGGACATTCTTGATTTTTGAAGTTGCATACTTATTCCATTTAATCAGTTGGTTAGTTATAAGCCCAAACTCTTCCGGAAAAGAATGTGCTGGAAAAAACTAGATTTGGTATATTTTATTTTATGGTTTATGTACAGTTAGTTTTTATTTAGAAAATCATTATCCACTTACAATTTATACACACGTAATAGGAAATATTTAATGAGTGTTTGAGATACACTGAAGATCGCTGGAGCCAGGTTGCTTTTTACTGAGAAAAGTATATAAAATATGAAATGATGATAATTTTGAAACTAATTGTAATTCATCTAATCACTCGATTAATGAAAATTTTCATTCTTGATTTTATTATCAGGAGAAAGTGATTCCTTCAGTAATGAACTAAGTTGTGACAGCTTTTGTGTCGTCAATTGGAAACAGTGTGAAAACTGCCTTACATGTTGACTCACCTTGCTTTTTAGGTAGATTTCGAAGAAAATATATCTATTGAGATCGGTACGATATGAAAGTGTATATTTATATATTGATATATTAACACGCTAGCGGCCATAATTTTGAAGATATTTGAACCAAATTTTTATATGTTGTTTCTAGGCTTAATAGCTCGGTAAAGTTCGTTAATGAGCAAAATCGGTCGCCATCTTGGATCCAAAATAGCCGCCGAACCCATTGTTGTATAGAATACACAGCCTAAACCGCTGAGACCATTGAAATCAAATTTTGCATAAAGGTACAACATCACTTTCTGATTATGAAAATGTTAGCTAATGAGTTCAAAGACGCCATCTTGGATCCAAAATGGCGGACCTAAAATTCCATTTTCCACACCGTTTGAGCTAGAGATACGAAATTTGGCATAAAGGTGCATTATGACGAGTAGCTTAGGGAAATATCACAACATTTGGGAAAAGTCGCCATCTTGGATCCAAAATGACCGCCCAAAATCCCATTTTGCACACCGTTTGAGCTGGATAAATGAAATTTTACTTGAAGTTGTACTATCACAAGTAGGTCACGACAAAATAAGAAAACTTTCAAAAAGTCGTCAACTTGGATCCAAAATGGCAGCCCCAAAACCTAATTTCCAAATCATTGAAGGTAGAGAAACGAAATTTTCAATGAAGGTGTATGACCATGAGTAGGTTACAATAAATGGGGCAAATCTTCCCTTTGGGGGCGCAGCCAACCGTGGGAGGGTGAAGATGTACTCCGTGGTGGTGTAGTGTTGCAGGGAGATTTTGGTTAAGATAAAGGAGACGCATCCTCTCAAAACCACTGAAGTTGGGGGCGAGCCCCGGCTCCCAGCGAAACTTCGAAATCTACCTCAGCCTGTAGGTCTACCGAAAGGGATTTTTTAACTTGGTGAGAAAGAGATTCCTGAAAACTAAGTGAAATGAAGTCTAAAGAAGTAGATCGTTATGAGATGAACACTTCGCTAAGTATTAGGTTCCTTTCTAGGAATGGTGTGAGTTTGGGAATGTCTCTTGTACGTAAATACTCTTTGGTGGAGTATAGAATAATTGACCTGATCCCACTGGACTGCATTCTTTGGGTCAGTCAAGCCAAATTTATTTCATATGTCGTACAAAGACGATTGCACTTATGTAGTAACTCCAAAATCATGAATTATGTAGAATCAAATAGCACTCGATAAATTAACTGTATAGAAGAAAGAAATCCAAAACGAACCGTTGTGAAATACCATGTATAAGAAGAATCGTTTAAATATTTATAGGATTGTTGCCGTAAAGAACAACCGTTTCTTCTAGAAAGCTGCTTCTAGACATCATGAGCAGGCCATCTGCCTCAAACATATTTCTGATGCGGGCAATGGTGAGCTGCATAGGTGCATCCTTATCGGACTGATTTTATAATAGCTTCGCATCTCGGAGAGATTTTAAAACTTCTAATGTGAAGAGATTAAATTCTATTACGGTGATGTATCTAAATATCATCCACAACACAATTAGTTTTTATAGCTGAATATTGTACTTTCCAAGTAAGATTCAAAATAACTATATTATAGCTACTGTATTTTTCCGGTAATAAAATATTTAACTCACCAAAAAATAGATCTTTTGTGAGACTATCCACTCATATAACATGTTACTTCTAGTAACACATATCACATTATTCTTCATTAACCTAAATATCTTCATAAGTCACAGTGGTTTGAAATATTCATTCTTCAGAACTCAATAAATGCTCATAAACATGACACATCTCCATATTGACTTTATTTAAATTCTTTCAAACATGGTGCGCATGCGTACCGAATTTGTTGATGTTTGGCAAAACACGGATGCCATTTGCAGACATTTAAACTCCATTTACGTATCATGCTGTTTGTAAGGTTTAAGAAAGTACCCCCCCCCCCACACACACACGTAAAATGTGGTTTCTAATCCGTTTCTTAAACGCGAGGAACATGCCACCAACCGAAATTCATTGTCAACCGCGTGAGGTGTTTGGAAAACATTGTATGAGTGATTCAATGGTACAGAGAAGAGTGCAATTCTTTATAGAAGAATTACTCTCACAGTTCAACCGATCTTATCGCAACATTTGGCCATGGCTTCTTCAGCCCAGATTTAGAAAGTGATTTTTATGTGTGCCTGCATCTGAAATCATTCCTTGCTGACCGGCGGTTTCACGACTAGAACGAGGTAAAAAAAAAGTCGTTATTGCGTGGTTTGTATCTATGGTAGGCGGTATCATTCTACGATGAAGTGATACAACAACTGGTGCCTCGCTGTGACAATTGCTCAATAATAATGGAAGATGTTGTAAATAAATTGACAATATAAATTGTTTGTAAATACATTGTTGTGTTTTCTTAACAGACCATAAGAACCAATTCTCTGAATAACTCTTGTACAAAGAAAAAACTTCTCGAAAATTAGTAGTGTGGTCTGAACCTTAGATGCCTAAAGGCCATAAATTATATTCATTTATTCATTTTATTCGAAAATTAGAAATTAGGTTGTTGTTTTTCACCTGTAGCCTTTAATTCTATAAGCTAGAACTAGCTGACGAAAACTGAATCTAGTTCGTTTTGAAAACCGTAACAAACTTCCTTACATTTAAGACAACCTTCGTTCATAAAGATGAAAAACTACAAAAAATTGCACGATTTTAATTTGAATATGAGGCTCTGAGGCGTCTGTTGAATTGGAAATACGTGCTTCTTGCTATTGCTTTATGTGAATTGAACATTTACTAAAATTTATTTCTTTTCAGCTTTCTAGAGTACTTTATATCATCCCCAGTATGTACAACACAACAACACCAATAGAAAGTACAGACAGTCAGATGTAATAGGCTGCACGATGATCAAATCCTGGTATGTAACAAACAAGGTACATATGTTCTAATATTTTGATGTTGAGTTACTCACTAGGAGAATTTCAAAATACCGGTACACGATTTTCAGTATTTTTTTTTTAGAAAAAAATATTCAGAAAAGGTACTCTAGCTATAAGTTTTACTATGTTAATATATACATACAAAAAAAATCTAAGGGACAACGCCCACTTAGTAGTTTGATAAGCAGAGAAAGGCATAAATTAATACAATTTTATTTTACAGTGAAACTTCATATTTCATGAGAAGGACAGAGGGCATATCGACCATAATCTAAAATGAAGTTACATCCCAACATTTGTCTGATGTGACTGAAAGAAATTAAAGGTGAATTCAGTGAGTACGGTTTGCTCGGACGAATGCAGGACAAGAACAATTTATGTTCGGTTACAACGCCTGATCAAAATATTTCAACTTTTGCCTGTTTGAAAGTAAACTGGTGAAACTTTGTTGGAACAATTTTTCTTAAAGCTCCCTGTAATTGGTTCGCTATTTTTGTTGTTTACATCATTATTATTTATGGTTAAATTCTAGGAAAAATGACTTTCGTATGCTGTACCAAGACTGTCTTATAGATAAACACAAAACAAAATCTTCTACTTGGCAGTCTTGTGACGTCTTTACGCAAACAAAGCTTCTATTATATTTTTTGTTGTATTATTGATGTTTCAACGAGACGAATACAACAATGGATCGTCTTCAACGACAGTAAGATGGAACCGAAACTATGAAAATTATCAGACATAGAAATAAAAGAATAAGAAGATCGTATATTTTATAACAATACCTGAAAGCAGAATTCCTCATGAAACTGTGGATTGCGAGTCTTCTTCTTCAACTTGCTCTGCAACTGGCGTCTTTCATCCGGAAGCAAGCACAATCTGAGAAGAGAAGAATAAAGGCAAACGAGGTAAGATTAAAGGACTTGAAGTATGTAAACGTTCTATGTGAGGCACGTAACTGGAATTAACAAGACAGTTTAACATTTCTCAAAGGGAAATTCTGCCTCAGCACAACTACGCACGCAGGCATCATAGAGAAGCGCGTGAATGTAGAATCCTTTTGAATTTCAGAAACAAATGTTAATAATTCTCTCCTGACGGTTAAAGGGGAGATATTTTACAAGAGCTGTTTTTAGAAATGGAAATACTTTTTAAGAAAATGGTATCATCAAAGGTGATGTATCTTTATTGAATAATGCATTCAGTTTGAGTCTGAAACAACATTTGCTTGTTAGTATTGATCCCATGTAAATAAAAAATAACATTTGGGACTCTGAGACAGTAGAGAACATATCGAATTTGAACATTTCTCTGTGTACATTAATTCCTCTGTGTACAACGTGAATTTTATGAAGACCATAAATTAGAAACGTTGAATATTTATAAGTATGGATGAGTATCCAGTTTTTGCCTACATTAACAGAGTAAGGTTAATAATTTTAGTCAAAGTAATGCATATCGTTAAAACAATCTATTTTTAATAGTACTTGATTTAGTGAACATGGGAAATTCGGAAAAGTTTAAACTTTTATTTTAAAATACGGCAAATTTTGTTTGAATGACTGACATTTCTTGTAAATCAGTGTGTATATTTATTTTCTCTACTTATGAAAATAATAAATGAAACTAATTCTATGAAAATCTAAATTAAAAAGTTACAAAAAACAAATTTGAATCACGTCTATTCTCTCTCTCAGTTTCAAAGAAGCAATTTAACAAGGAAACTAGTCATACTTATGAAGAGGAAAATAACTTTTAATTGAAATGATATGAAAAGATTAAAAGCTGTCAACTTTACATTAGAAAAACTATAGTATTTTTCTTTCCTTTCGAAAAATATTTGGAATGTTGATTTATAAATTTGAAGATTTGAAAATATTCTTTAAGTTAACAGACCTTTTGGTAATCATGTCAAAGACAGGAGCTCTTAATTGGACTCTCATATTTTCCAACAGCTTCACTTCAAATAAACTTTTTCATAAAGCGAATGAACAAGAATTTAAGGTGGGCTTTTATTTTACTTGGTATTGAACAAAGGCTTCACACTTTTTATGGTCCTTAACAACAGGCAATACTACCCGTTTTTCAAAATAAAGATTTATTAGTGATTAAATTATCTGAATCACTTATATTTTGGAGAAAAAGCTTAGCTATTGCGGTACAAAGAAACAATATTCCTTTGTCCCCAACTTTTCTGACAGATTTGCTGAAACTACCTTATTTGCGTGCTCAAGGATCATACATAATGATTTAGACTGTTAGATTCGCATCTCTAATTGGTCATTTTGAGAGTCAATAACAATAATCCTGGAACCATATAACTGTCAGGTTTTAAACTGAGGAATTCACCCTTTCATTTATAACCATCACATCTTCAATATAATTATATATATATATATATATATTAGAGTTTTGATTGTTTTTGTGACACCATGTTCCTGTATCATAAATCGATGAACTTTGTCTCAAAAGTAATAAAAATGCATGCATTTCCATTAGTATTTCCAAAAGCTCACTCTAAACCAGGATTACCCGCCATACTCCTTTTGGAGGACATTTCCTCCATTTGTCATCTTGTCCTCTTGTCCTACCTCCTTTTCTAAATATCTTGAAATGTTCTCCATTCTCTAGTGACAAGGATAAAAATTTCCGAGTTGGACCTATTCATATTCCTCTGATCCAAATTATTATTTTTAATAAAATGTTCGTTACGAAGAAAATGGTTCACCATTTGGTAACCATTTTCCATATTTTGTATAACTTGCCGTGTAAAAATTGAAATTTGAAAGTAAGAAATTCATCTGTTAGTCAGTGTTTCTTTATCGGGTTTTAAATGAAAGGTAGCCATAGATGTCTACCAATCGTAGCTTAGTTGTCCGCCATTGGAAGAAAAAAGATCCGCAGTTGTCCTTCACTTTCCCCTGGTAAAAAATGATCTGGTAACCCTGCACCAAACCGAAAAGTCGATTTTACCATATAGGCGTAAAGGATACAAAATCAAAGTACTTTAGAAGAGTTAGTTTTCATTTCTAATGGTGTAATTGGATATTACTTAGGTAATGTTTGAATAATTTAACAATTTAGTGCTTTACCATAACAGAAATAATTACAAAGAAATACAAAATTACAAACTAACTTACCAATTTCACCACAAGTACGAATAGTTATAATTTATAAAGAAAAAGATTGCCGAGTACTTAGCATATTTCGCTTGGTTAGACTAACTAAAAGAAGGAACTTCATCTTAGATTTATTTTGATTAATAAAACGTAATAATTGTATATTATGTTATGGTAAATACTCGGCAATCTTCTTCGTTATATAGCTATTCGTATTATATGACCTCACTGTTACGTAATCTAAATGCTAATTATGTATTTATGATATTGGGTATAACTTAGGGTTGCTATATTTCAGAAGTAAAAATCCGGGATGATGCTAATTTACGAAAATATTTCAAATGTAGGGTCGGTTAGCCCTTGTTTTCCTTCCCTGGTGAAGATTAAAAAAGAAAAAAAAACACGCTAAATTCACAAGATTTTCTCCCTATAGCATTTTCCTGTGTTATTTCTCATCATTTTACCCCATTACAAACATTCGCTTGTTTTTTCTTTCAACCTAAACTGTAGCTGGGTTATGAATATTTTATTTAATAATTTTACTTCCTATTTTACGTGGTCATTGTTGCGTAAAAGGAAGCAAAAGTTAAAAAAAAGTTCAATCAATAATAAAAAAAACATTTTTGCACCTCATAAGTTTTTATCTTATCGAAATTTTTAAAGATTTTGCATGTCAAGTTTTATTAAATAAACTTTTTTCTTTTTGGCATTATGATCAGTGGAAAATTACCAAGAAATTCATTCAGTGGTTCAAAATAACTTTGAAGCAATAGCCCAATGGAAACAAAGAGTAATACCGACAACATTAACCACTGAGTAGCAGCACGCTTTCTCCCTATTCTAATGAAACAGATGTTTCGTTCAATTTGTAGGTAGTTGAATTGTGAACTTGATTAAATCCATATTCTTTGTATTCATTTGTTTAGAAACTATTTTGAGGTCACGTACTCATACATCGAAGAGAAAATAATCGTGTGAAAATAATGGAAACAATATATTTTTCTCCTCCTTTCCTTTCTTCTTCGCTGAAAACCGGGACATTTATGCGCCAAGAGAATTATTTTCGGGACACGGGGACGCAGATCTCAATTCCGGTACCATCCCTAGTAGAATTCAGTGTAACATTTTTGTACCACTTCAAAAGTTTATATTATAATTGTGATTCCTATAGAAAAGGAACAATATTAAAACATTTCTTGGTGGGTTCTTTATTGCATAATCCCCGAATTACACCAATTGATCAAATAAAGTTTTGTGTAATATGTATACGTTGTAGAAGGATCACGCTTTAATTTAACCTACGAAAATGTTATCTGTGTCTTGGAGTCACTTCTTGCACAAACGCTGAGTAAATTAAAAGGAGTAGGATCTTTCCCCAAATAACTTTCCGTGTGTACGTCCAGATTTGTAAAAGTAATTCGATTCGCAAGTCCCGACTTTCTCAAAATGTTTGACTTGGATATTGCCATGTTTGCTCTGTTTTGTATATCATTAATCATTGCTTCAAACTTTCTGTTTTCCTTTACCAGCATATGATGTTGCGTCCAATATCCAAAGTCAAAGGAAACTATTTTCAATGCAAGGATTTCAGAAGAGCTTCGAAGACTTTTCTGCTCTTGCGTCCACCTAATGAGAATCGGAAACTGAAACGTGGTTTTCAGAACTTTTTCTTTTCTATTTTGATCTTTTTGTTTGTTTCTGAGATATCTACTGAAGATCTTTGATACGATCTTCATCCATCTAGCGGTTGTAGACGTTTTTTTCTTTTTTCGCTCTGCATCCTAAGATAAATTAGATGTCATGACCTCTGGAGAAAAATCCCGTGTCCATGGCAATGGATGGGCATGTTTCTACGTTCTTCTGCTATTCCAATTTCGGTTTTCCCTACTTTCCTACGTAATTACTCCAATCAATCTTAGGCATTCCTTTCCTATAAGGAGCAAGCAGCTTTGGCCAATGGAAATTCGGTTTGATTGGAATTCCTATACAACAACAACAAACAATTTCCTTTTCGTTGAGTTACCAGAAAGTTATTAATAACATTCCAGAGATATGTCGTTCCAATATCTGTGGATCAGTCTCAGCACTGAAGAATTTTGTTCCTCTTATTTTTATCTTTTTTGAAATTACTATGGTGTGTGGAATTACTATGGTTTGTATTGAATTAAACTGAAATATATTTATGGCCTTCAGGCATCTTTGACTCAGGCCAGGATATGGTAGAGAAGAGGATGTGGGAAGGTGCCAGCCAGCGCCCAGGTTTGAAGGTGCCATCCAAGCATTACTGAGAAAAAAACTCCAAGACTTCAATCAGGCTGATCGGTTGCTGAGATAGATCTCAGAACTTCACTAATGATAAGCCCGTGCTCTACCAACTAAGCCACAATAATATAATTTTTTATCATTACGCCAGAGTTAATATTCGTCACCGTCAATAAGTTCGACTTCACACGACACAAATTATAACCGTGATTATGATGAGTGTTTTATCTTTAAGCAGGATTGTGCCCCGAATGTCTTTGGGTAAGGTGAACCAATGATGCTTTGCATTGCATTCTATCAAATAGAGATGATTTTTTCTATTTTACTAACAAGATCAACAGTTTTTGTTTTAAGCGGATGCCGAAAGTACTACGTCGAATGTGTCCCTACCCAGTGTTTCTTTCAGAAGATTTCATTCGGGAGGCTCGTTGGGGGGTAACAAGAATTATAAATAATTTATATTGACTCCAATGTACTAAAATATAAAATAACAATAACGTTACATAATGATATGTCGTACTTCCTTAGTTAACCTCAAAATAGCATGAAGAATATTTATAGAATGTGCTATTATATTCGTATTTCAGTATGCGTATGAGTCATACAAGTGTTGAGACTAATTTTGTTTCGGGGGAGCGGTTGAAAGTCTCCGGGAGCAAAGCCCCCCCTAAAGCATATCTGAAAGAAACAGTGTCTCTACCGGGAATCGAATACAGAATATTATGTTAACATACTTAAAATACGGCTGTTCATTGTGAGCTTTCAGTAGATTTACCATTACATGAATTCGCTGTCCCGTTTTCCACATTTTGACATTTCACGTAATGCCAGAGAGTTACAAGATTTTAATTTAAAGCTCGTAAGTTACATAATAATAACGATTATTAAATAATCACGATAATTACGTAGTATATCGGATGGTTTAGGCCTATGTATAAATAGGTTTGCGCTACAATATGTCGTGATCTCCTTTCTATAAGTGTATTTTATGATTAAACTCGATTAAAGAATCTAATATATATATACTGTATGTCACATATACTTCAACTAATCATTAATAGGATGAATAATGCTTCAAAACAAAAATTAATAATGAAAAGGAACAAATTAGTTTTATAAAATAACACATTTATTCACATATTATTATGAAACGTGTGTCTTTGAAACAGTGGTGGAAACTTTAGTGGGTGATTATTTACATTAAAAAAAAAGTTCCTTTGATGACATTTCGAAATCTGCTTAGTTTTGGACCTACTAACGGTCAAAGTTTCGGTGGCATCGTAACAAATGACGTCATATCTCAACAAGTAATGGCGTAAGCGGTGTAGGTTTACCAAATCACACTCAAAGTAGTACCCAATAAATCTATTTAATTTATATGAATGATTGGCAAATGCAGCTTAGAGGGGATTTTTGTGCTA
>JAGDQP010017779.1:25686-37829 GCA_022664845.1 Lepisma saccharinum | reverse complement strand
AGTTCCCACTCCGTGAAAGAGACATTATAGCATTCCAAATTATTCGAATGGAAGCGTAGAGGTATTATCTCTGCCTGTCGTTTAATGTTTACGAAGTTAGCACTATAGTGCTGGGAGCTGGATATTGCTGCGAAGGCTGCTCCAAGAAGATTAGCGATCTCTCCCGGGTCAGTATGCAAGACATTGTTCCGCTTCAGAGCAGTCAAATGCTCGGAGCGGCAGTTGCCTTGCAAACGTCTGACCCGTTCCCACACGTCTCGGATCGGCGTTTGTGAATTGATGGAAGAGACGTATTCACGAAATGATGTACGCCGAGTTTGTTTCATGAGACGTCGAATATAAGCTTGTGACTGTCGAACTGCATTCAAATTTGCCGCTGTAGGATATCGGTTGAACACACGTAGAGCGCGACTGCGCCGTCGCCGTGCTACCTCGAGCTCATTGTTCCACCAGGGAACAGAACGCCGACGTGGCGTTCGGCCAGACTGTGGGATGGAACATCTGGCAGCTCGTAAAATTTCACGGTTTAAGTACTCAACCGAATCATTCAGGGGCAAATCTCCTTGATTAACTAGTTGGACACGAGTAGCGTATTTAGTCCAGTCAGCACGCTTCAGATGCCAATGCGGTAATTTACGTGGTGCTTGATGAAGGTTTAAAAAGTCTAAAATTACTGGGAAGTGGTCACTACCACATAGATCGTCATGTACACGCCATGCCAGCATGGGTGCAACAACTGCACTGCAGACAGACAGATCTATCGCGGAGTATGTGCCACTTGCCAAACTAAAATGCGTGTGAGCACCAGTATTTAATAAAACTAAGTTGGAAGCGTCAAGAAACGATTCAACTATTCTACCGCGGACATCTGTACGAACACTACCCCAAATAACATTATAGGAATTAAAATCGCCAACTAAAATTATAGGTTGGGGTAACTGCTGCAAGAGATTCTGAAGGTCAAGGAGCGTAAAGTCTTGTTCCCTTGTGATATATAAATTCAGGATTGTAACATGCTGCTCAAGGTGGACGCGAGCAGCAACCGCCTGTAGGTTCGTAGCAATGTGGACAGGTGTTGAATACAGCGTATCAACTACACCAATTGCAACACCGCCACATGCGCGACCATCCGTGGGAAAATCTGTGCGATAGAGTGTATAATCCTTCAATATCACAGATTCAGTTGTTTTAAACTTGGTTTCCTGAAAGCAAACTATAACAGGGGAAAGATCTGATAACAAGACTTGCAGTTCTTCATAGTGGGAATGAAATCCGTTAAGATTCCATTGGAGCATAGCCATTGGGATGAAGATCAATAAAAAGGTTACCTTTTAAGTCTAGGCTTATTAAATTTCCCTCCCTTTCCAACTACTGTATATTCCGAGTCCATCAGATCGTCCTCAATCATATCTGATTTGAGGTATGAACTCTGCGCATTAGGGACAGGTGGAGAATTTTGATGTGCGAGCTGAGTGGCAAGAACCGTGGTAAGACGTTTGATGCTCGTCGCTATTGGCGACATTCGTCCAGATCGTAAAATTTTACTGGCACGAACAGTAGAGACAGACCGTGGAGTCCAAGAAGACTGCACAGGAGACATGTGTCTCTCAGGATGCATCGGTGTAACCGGATACGTCTGTGAGGCTTGGCGATTTCGTGGTGATTTATCCGGTTGAGGTCTCTGTGTCTGAGTTGAGACATCAACTGTCTGGGTGGCAACCGAGACAGTTTTAACTTGTAGTCTAGCAGCTACAGTGGAAAACGCACCAGATGGAAGGGTGCGTTGAGACTCTCGTACTCGACGTTTTGCATCACCTGCAGATATTTTCTCAATAACCATCAGCTCGCGAATTCTTTTTTCCTCTTTAAATATCGTACAGTCACGCGACCAGGCCGTGTGATCACCCTTGCAATTAACACACTGAGGTTTCAGTGACGTGCAAGGATTCTCACCATGGCTACTGGTACCGCATATTGCACATACAGCAGAGGTCGCCTTACACGACGTGCTGGTGTGTCCATAGTGCTGGCATTTAAAACAGCGGAGCGGACTCGGTATATAAGGACGGACAGGTAAGCAATAGAATGCTGCCTTCACGTCCCTGGGAAGCTGTGGCATGGCAAACGTCACAATTAGCGAGCTCGTGGGTTGGAGTTCGCCACTCTTTCGAGTTTTAATTCGCCTAACATTAACGACACCTTGGCTAGCAAGTTCTTTCTTAATCTCCTCTTCAGGGACATCTTGCAAATCCCAACAAGAAATTACGCCCTGAGTAAAGTTCAGTTGACGGTGTGGTTCAACTTGAACTTCGAATGGTCCTAAGGTCTTCATCTTTAGGAGATTAGTTGACTGTTTATTATTATCAGTCTCCACGAGCAAGGTACCGTTGCGAAGCTTTTTAACATTCTTAAGCTCCCCTGCAACATGATGTAGTTGCTTCTGTATAATGAAAGGGGATAACCCCTTCAAACCACCTGGATTCTCTGTTTCGTCCTTGACCTTAATTACAAGATATCGTGTGATAGTCGGTACGATTCTTGTCTGTTCCTCTACTACGATTTTCTCGTCTTTGTCACTGTTTGATTCATTAGCTGTATGCGCCTTCTTGCTTGCATCAGTGACCTTATCTTCATTCTGTCGCTTCTGTCTCTTTCTCTCTTTCTCCGAAGGCGACTTATTAGGATGTGGTGGAGCCATGATGAATTTTAGCCGTAAATGCCCACACTTCTCCGTCTTCGTTCTGAGGAGCCAACGAGGCTGCCGGGTACTACCCTCATCACCCTTGTCAGCAAGCTGGAAATCGAGGCGAAGTCCAATGACTTGGCGTCGAAATCACTTGTACTCCCGACTGATGGATACTTGGGACACCCACTCCCCCGAGTGTTGGCGAGACCAAAGGTCCGAAGAGCTCCCCAATGGCGCACTTCCCAGTCTCAACGAGCTAGACCATCCAAGAATCTGCTGCTAAGAACTAGGCGCTATCCAATGGTTCCGCCCCCTTTCCTCGGGCCCCAGGGGCCAGCGTCAATGAAAATACATCCTGTCACATCCTTGGGCATTGCGGGGAGGCGCAAGTCGCAGCACAAGAGGAGATGAAATAATAAGTCATCAATGGATGAGAAATGAGGTGAATGTAAATGAAATCCTCTCGGCTGGTCCTCCTTTCCCCGCATTGAAGATGGTTACACTGAAGTTGAAGATTTTGAGGTAGATAAACTCGCACAAGAGAACCTGCCGGTAGAATGTGAAAGTGATCAAGGTTATATTAAATTTGAATCTTCCATGGGTACCGTAACTGACTTGTTCGAGATTCCAAAAGAGCAATTAAATTATTCTTTCTTTATATGATGGGAAGAAAATAAAAGAAGGAAGGAGGAGAAATAAAAAAGAAAAGCATGGATTTTCTAAAGTGATAAGAAGCCCTGATTATTTCGCTGAAAAGAAACATCAGTTATTTGCCATTTTGCCTTTTTCAGAAAAGGAAAAAGAAACGGTTGGCTTCGAAACGCTTATTCTTCCTGACAAACTGCCAACAGCACAAGAAGAAGATACCTTTCTTAATGATATGAAAGAATACATTACCACAGGACATTTCGCCGCAGGCATGACAAGAAAGACAAGGTTAAAAATTAAACGCTTGTCTAAACAATGTAGCATCGATGAAAACGGTATACTGAGGACACTTTTTTAACAAAATTAAAAAAGAAGAAAAAACAGTTATTTGGCTTCCGGACAATCTCCGAGCTGCAGCACATTTCTCGGCGCATAGCAATAAGTTCTCAGGTCAACATGGTATTTCTGAGACAATGAGAAAGGTTAAAGCCCTTTATTATTGGAATACTCTGATACCAGACACCTGAGCATTTTGTAAATCCTGTAGTATTTGTTGTGCATATAAAAGTCCGACTAATTCGAAGTTGGGATTTATGTCTAGTAATCTTGTTAATGCTCCAGGGTTGGTTATGTATATTGACGGACTAGGACCTTTAGTATGTTCGAAACCAGGAAGTATGCCTATTGTTTAATAGCATCCGATGCTTTGAGTAGAATAATTTGTATATTTCCACTGAAAAACACAACTAGTAAAAATGTGGTTAATTGTCTACTGACTATGTTCTCGAGACACTTTTTTTATCCGAAAATTGTAAGTGACAACCAATCCGTATTCAAATCTGGGTTATGGGACCAAGTGATGAAATTACTACAGACCAAATCTGTACATATCACACAATGCCGCCCGAAAGCAAACAAGTGTGAATCATTAGTGAAATTATAAAAAATTGCTGGCGTATTATTGTGAAAAGCATAATAACTCGTCAGACGATATACCCATCTTAGAGTTCTGATTAAACCAAAGATATGTCACTCCTACCTCTTTTCAGGCTAACTATATACATATGGGGCGTAAACTGAGGAGCCCCATGGAAATAAATTCTGGGTACGCTACTCACAAATTGCCTCCTAGTAATACGTGTGATTACGTCCGAAATTTAGAGAAAAAATGAAACAAATTCTAGAACTGGCAAATTCTGTACAAAAAAGAACGCATGAAAACCAAAGGAAAGCATCAAATTTCAAAGTAGGTGACCTTTGTTGGCTTAAAGCTGTTCGAATTTCTAGTCCAGTTAGGGCTGTAAATGCTTTTCTCTTACCGAAATGGTATAGTCTGTTCAAGCTTATAAATCAGGTAGCAGAAAATACTTTTGAACTTGAACATATATTTACAAAGAAACGCATAAGGGGCAACACTGACCAATCTAAAACATATGTTGAACCACCGGACTTTGCTAAGGACACTGAAGAAAAAGACTGTCGTACACTTTTGGAGTTGGAGAAAAGCGAAACTGAAGGGTATACAAAAATCCATTACCACTTTCGAGATAGACAAAAGCGACTGACCCATTGGAATCCTAGCGTATTGTGCGAATGCTGCGTTGACATATAGTGAATCTTAAGCTCCTAAGAAAGAGATGAATGGTTCTCATTTTCTTCTCTCGTTCTCTTTGTCTGTAAATAGCTACTTTCTTTTTTTAACCGAAAGAAGAATTCTTCTACATATCCCTATTCTATCTATTCATATATATACATTTGTATATATATATATATATATATATATATATATATATATATATATACAAGGTCATCGTCAACCTTGTCAAATTCCGTGTCCGTCGTTTCTGTTTATCCGCGAAAATTGTGGACACATACTCCGAACTTAACACTTGCAGAAATTAGAAATATCCAAGAATATCTTCAGTAACAGCAAATCGACCGAGTTGAAAGTAATAGAGCTTCCTACTCATCAGGACTGACGTCGTTACTTCAAATTCGCAAGTTACTCAATCATCTGTCGCAAGGAATCAAACAAACAAAGTTAATAGCGAAATGAATTCTGAACCTTGTGAAAATTCAGTACCACAAGGAAATAGTGAACTTATTAGTGTTCCCGAACGACCACCAAGTTCTGGAAATTTCGAAAATGATTATCCAATCGACGAAAATACCTTGGATCTTCACTGTTCTACAAAGGAATTGGTAGGCATCCTGTGTTTGACGATCCCCACGCCCAAAACAGTACCAGCCATGGACATGACTATTCCTGTCATCCCAAAGGACCAAATCAGGAAAAATTGTGCCGTGAAACGTTGACTTGAACTGTGAGTGAATCCTACAGGACAGTGATGTGTAGTCATGTGAACAATTGAACAGATACTGTGGATTGAATTTTGAACAAGTGAAGTGATTACGAAAAGAAACAATTCTAAGAACAATCACGATTTAAAATTCTATTTCAAAATGTGTGTATAAAAATGTGTACTTTTTACATGTTGAAAGTGTTATATATATATATACATATCATTTTTTAAAAAAATGAAAGTATAAACACTTGAACAATCGATTTACAGTGAAAAAATAGTGGTGTTATTAAATTGTGGAAAATTTCGAACTATTGAACTGTGAAAAGAAAAAATACAATTCTGATATTCAGGTAAAGTACTGTGTATAGAAAAACTTCTCTCAACCTTCGAGGAGGGGGAGGATGCTGTGAGTGTTTTTGTGCATCACAACTTCGATTAGTAATGTAATCAAAATATTATGTAAATTACTCTGTGTGTGTGTGTGTGTACGCAAACATCTGTTGCGCAATAGTAAAATGAGTGTGTGTGTATTCTAATTAGTGTATGTATAATCAGTGTATCTAATTGCATATTCCGAATTTCTTAATCATTATGTCATTTCTTTTTTTAAATGTTACAGCAGTCAACAGAACGAACATCTTTGTGACCAGAAAGTCACTTTTCTTCCTCCGTGCCTTGTATCTCAGGAGACCCTACTTTTCTTTTTTCTTTGAATGTTTGAACGTTATTGGTTCCATCTGGAAAATGCGGGAAGGTCTGAGTTGAATAGAAATCCGTTGGAACAGACTCCTATATAAGTGAAAGCGTATCTTTTGTTAACTATCTCAAAGGTCAGCTCTCAAAGTATATACAACTAACAAGGCTCGCTCGCCGCTCGCCAATACAAAGCTGCGATGCTGGACTTGTATTTTTAAAAGAGAAAATCGTATCTCTTAGCATTCCCTGCTGCGTTACTGATACCGTGTCTTCGACTCCACAGAGAGAGGTCAAGTTTCAGGTGTTCTAACAGAGTCGTCAATGACCACGCAGAAAAAGGAAAATTGCATTTTCAAGTAACTTCGGGAATTAATTCTTACACATGTAAAGTGATTCAAGTTATCAGTTTAATATCGTAGGAAGTTTCTTGTTTTTATTAGAAACCATTTAGATGATCAGACTTAAAGTAGGTAGTAGTTATATATCTGAGCAACTCATAAGTCAAAGAGAATATCATCGAGGGAAATTGATCCTCAGGATCCTATTCAATTCAGGACAGGGTCGCCTTATTACCTTACCTCTACGAATCAAGATACTCATTTATTGAGAGAGCGTATTCACAGTTTTGATTGAGTAACTAGACGGATATATGACATTAGAGTAAATGATCTGCTGAGATACTTTCGTTGCAAACCTCAATCCATCATGAAGAAGCCGATTCATTTTTGTTATTCATTATCAATCAACTTATTTTCGTTATATTAGATAGGAGTCAAGTATTCTGATGAACAAACAAATATTGAAATAGAGTAACCTGCTCCTGTTATATTCACGATCTTTTAAAGCGTTCATGCAAAACCGAGATCGAAATTTTCGGTTCTTTACCCGTGCGATTCCTGCGATTATTATTCTGATACGTAAGGTTAAAACCTTCACAGAGAATAGAAGCAGTGGCATCTTGTAGATGCCATCAGACGTTTAAGTGTCATTTTATATATCTTATGCTTTGTCTTGGTTCTCCATAATCCGTGTACCGCAACGTATAGAATTCAGGGCCATTATCTACCCTAAGGACACAGCCGAATATTATTTTAAGGGTCACAGATAAGACGGTATAGAATGAATTGGATACGTAGTTATTCTCCTACCCATTAAACAGAAACATATGGGCATAAGAATCACACCAATAACAAAGAAAAAAAACAACTAATAACAGCTTGAAGTATCAACAATTGAAATAATATTCTTCCATTGTGGCCATCTCTCCTCTAGATAGTACTCAACCTCTGGGCCCAAATTTTGTCTGGACCCTCTTATACCGAAACTTTAAATTTAATGACTCCTAGTTGCATATTGCAAGAGTAATATCTAAGTAGAAGCCTCTTCGAAATCAAAATCTGCCTATTTCGGAATGATTCATATTCTCCAATGTTCACTCGTAAATATACATATATATATATAAAACACCTTGATGACACTACAGTGATAGAGCTAATAGGTGTTTTACAGATTCCATATATATTATTACAGTGCCAACATTATACTGCATGAATAGATCATAGGTTGTCTGCAATGTAAGCATGATCGCTTTGTGAGAGTGGTCACAAGTTCGAGTCCCGTGTGGGTGCTTTGAGCGGAGTGAATCGGAACCTAGTTTTCAAAAAGCTGCAGATCACGACCTTAAAAGATCACCAGTCTGTTTAGGTCGTCAATATAAATTCAATCAACTACTGTAGTACATAAAACACTTCTTGTACTTAAATCATTAACTCTTAGGGTCCTAAGGTCGTAAAAATAATGTAGTAAACATAAATATAATACTAGTGAGAAATTACTTGCCTATCAGGCTTGGATTTAAAATACTGCTTTATGTTAGGAAAGAATTACATGTAAAGGAAAGCGCACATTTTTTTACAAATTGACTATTCATATTAAGACTTTAAGTATTTTTGGAAGACACATAGTATCAGGATACATAAGATACACGAACTAAAGTTGATTAAATACCCGAATGAATGAATGAATCAAGGATTCTGCCACACACACCCTAACGGGGGGCTGTCACCTCTCCACATTGTCGAGTACACACCCCAACTTAAAATTTGTTTCTGTCGATATTGATTGAAATCGTGAAAAACTCTACTAACACCCTACAAACTGAAAATCCTGCAGAATCCCTGGAATAAATTAACTGTTGAATAAATGAACACATGAATATCTTACCTTGTGACATTGAACAACTCTTCATAGTCTCTTGATATATTAATCTGTTACACATAATTATATTAAATAATAAGGTGTATTAAAGTCTGACATTACATACACGAATTAATTTGAATAGTTGTACATAATATCAAGATGCATGGGGCAAACGAATTTATCTCATTTAGATCGAAGGAATAAATTAAGCTTGAGTAATGAAGGAATACTTACCTGCCATATTACCTAAAGGTCACTTTAGACGATACAATTTCCCATACGATCTCTCGTATGATAGAATGTATACAATCCGTAGAACGGAATCTTTCGTGCGATAAATCATACAATATTTTGTAGTGCTTTACACGGTACAATTTTGGATACGAGGGGATAATGATGAAACTGCTAGATCTTATAGTTCTGACATCTCAAGCTCTTAAGGTAATTGTGCCACAGATATTTGTGAAAGTAGCGCTTTTTTTAATAGAAAAGAATTAAAATATTGATAACAATGAATCTTGAAGCAACAATAATACCGTTTATCTTAATACCACATTCTACCAAGGGAATCTAATTTCATAGGTTTCAGTGGTAGCGAAAATGTCATAGCTGTACTTCAGTAGACAAATAGAATTTTCAATGCGGACGCAGAAATAACATAGAAGAAATTCTTTGTTTTAGAAAATTCAAGAGTTAATAAGATATATAACATTACACACCCAGCTCAATAAAACCAGTGTTTTTTTTTCGGGGTGGAACCACTTGAAAACCCACTTTAAAACACAGTGTTTTTTTAAATTAAATTTTGTTTTTAAATGATTACTTAAATGAACACACATCACAGAAGTGTATAATAAACCATTACATTTTAGGTTGTTAGAATTATATCAGGACTGTCAATATAAAGCTAGAATAATATTGCTATCTAAGATCTACAACACCTTACTATTGTGATATTGAAATAAAGGAAGTATTCGAGTTTAGTCAGGGCCTTTGTTAAGATTCGCATTCTTCATTTCAGCGTTCGCCTAGTGAAACTGAGGGTAAACCCTGGGAAACCTGTCAGAATAGTTGGCCATGGGGATCCAACTGCTTAGTTTATTATATACATACTTTGTTCCAACCCACGTGCCTACCCATTTCTGATCCGAAATCTGCGATATTACCGCTTGGACCACAAGGACTGGCTAGCCCGTCCGTTGTGGTCTGGGAGTTGGTGTGTCGGAGAGCCAAGTCACTGGGAAGGTTGAGCAGCAGTTCAGACTGCACAGGTAGCGGTAGCTTAGGGGTAGAGAGCTTACTTCTTGTGCGTGGGATCTTTGGTTCGATCCCGCTTGTGCCACGTGGGCTTTGTGGTGAAGAAACACCGTGTACATGGGTTTTCTCGGGGTTTTCCCGTTTCCTCCCACTTTCCTTACTCCACCAATTCTCTCATCATCATGCATTCGACTTGAGCCAAAGTTGACTTTACAAAGGACTTCAAAGATTTCTTTTTTAAAATCAGGCATTGCCTAAGTAGATCAGTGAGGCCATCCCGAATGGGTTCTCTCTTATTTTCCTCAGTCTCACCGGTGAATAGCTTAATTCGGGGACATATAATTATTTTGGGCGCGAAACTCGCCGTACGTGAATCTAGTGCACATACTTTGAAGTGGAATCATTCCCATACAAGACAGGTCCGCTCCAAACCTTCCGATTTCAGGGTAGTGACACACCGTTACCGACTGAGCTACTGAGGTTTGTGCTACTACTATTGCAACAACTACAACTATTACCACTACTACTATCACTACTACTACTACTATTACTACTACAACAACTAATAATACTCCTGCCAAATTATACTGCAATGCTTTCAAACATTAAATCTAAATTAGTAACAATGCACACTTAATTAAAAAAAATATATACTAATATAACTTCAACATGGAAACAATGTATTTATCGCATTGCTTTAACAATGAAATTCTGGTTTCTATCTATTCCTTCCCGACACAGTCACTTCCGGTTAACAAAAATATGATAATTTTCCAAACTGAAGTATTATATACTTATGTTTGGCCTTTCTGTTGCATGGATCTGTGAAAAACAAATCTCTCGGTTCGGATATTCTATTAGATTTGTACAAACGTAATAGAAGTTCTTTCACTTCTGCAAAAGTCAAGTTTCCTATTAAATTAGGTGAGCATTCCTGCTGTAATCGATCAAATACATTTCTATCTACAAAGGTTAACAATAAAGCAGTTTTCTTATCCTCTGCAATTTCACGCACCTTAGAGTGTACGTAATTATCCTTCTCCTTTTTACGTGGTTAATAACATATTTTTCTAGACCCAGTCCTTATTTGGTTAGCGTATTTATAACAGTTAAAATCCTTCTTTGACTGGATTATGTTCTTTACATTTTCTGAAGGAAGGTTCTATGTCGCAGAAACATTAAACACAACAGATAAGAACGGTGAATATGTAATCTTATTTAAGATAAAGCGTTAATAAGCAGTGATTATGTAAGATTGGATGTGCCAGGTGTTGGTCGCAATAGTTGGTCCTTCTGTGTACTACAATTCTTCCTAAGCATTTTCAAATGGAAACTAAGCGATTGGCAGATTACGTAAAGTTTTCCTTCAGCTTTGTCAACATGAACATACGTTAAAGGGTCAAAAAGACACTTTTCTTTCCTTAATATTTACTTGAGGCCAGATACTTTTATTTCCTATTATTCCAGACTAGTCCATTCTTGTTGTAGTTAGTTCGAGTTAGTTTTCGTTAATTGAATTGTGAGACAGTCGAAGGTGTCTTCCTGTGTACTACACATAGTTCACAGTGACAACCAGTTATTTGTTGGTCATTAGAAGAAAACACAATCATAGATTTATGTTACAAACATATCTGAATTTCTAGCTCAGATATCTAGGTCTACCTATATCTGGGATAATTTGTTTTATTCATAATTTACACAAAGTGGCAAATAAATGTTACAGGAAGAAAAGTGTCTCACTGTGTATTATTCTCCCATACATACAGTTTAATTGAATGTTCCACACCATAGATGAAGAACGAAACTTTGAAGTCGTTACTTTATCAGATAACGTTACAATTATCTCTAATACCGCAAAAAGGATCCACATAAAGAATAAAAATGTTGAGTCTTGTAGCTCTCACCGGTATTTGATTCGATCTTGCACAAAAGCTAACAGGGCTGGAACCTGGTTAAAGTAAAATTCATATTTTTAACATCAAGGCAAAATACTGCATAAGGAAATATGTTACTATTGCCCAACTTTCACAGTTTACAGTTTACCGACCTACATGCCCAGACAAAAGTGCAAAACCCAATTCAACAGAGAAGTAACGTAAAAAACAGTGCAATTGAAGTATAAAATTCAATAGATACACATGAAAGGCGTAAAGATAATTCAAATACCACAGTTATTTTCAATATTGTTCTAGAGGAAAAACACTAGTTTACTAAAACTAGTTCGTAGATGTGTAACTTGCTATGGCGTGATTC
The DNA here is from genome assembly GCA_022664845.1 of Lepisma saccharinum. NCBI lineage: Eukaryota > Metazoa > Arthropoda > Insecta > Zygentoma > Lepismatidae > Lepisma > Lepisma saccharinum. Next base: position 25,784 of record JAGDQP010017779.1, on the reverse strand, counting down.
ATTGAAGTTAGTCATAATAGTTTCGTAATAAAGTAAGCATTTATAGATTAACTACAGATCTTGGTAAGAAATAAAGAAATGCTGTTACTTCTATTAAT
>JAGDQP010017779.1:0-25286 GCA_022664845.1 Lepisma saccharinum | reverse complement strand
GGCTATATAGATAGATATAGATAGAGATATATATATGTAGAGATATAGATATAGATTAAAGCCGGAACTTACCGTAAATCCAAATATTTTTTTGAGAACTATTAGATTTGTTTCCAGAAATGTACAAATGCCAAATTTTACCGCTTTTCTAAATTTTCTTTTAGGTAACAAGAAAAGGGTGCATGGTTCTGGTGCAGCAAGTTCTGGTGCAGCAGAAGGTTACGGAGCTGGTGCAAGTGGTTATGGACTAGGAGGCCCTGCGTATGGAGGGCCAGGTAAGTATAAATTAATTTTGATGGATAATGTAACAGTGTGAAAACTTTGAATAAATTTCCAGCAAACAGAAAACATATCTACTTGAAATACTAGTTCTACAGTTTAAAGAAAAGATCAAGCAAGACTTAGAGCTTATGAGTACGTATACGGATTACAAGTTAACTAAACATCAATGTCCATCAACACTGTCTATAATGTTACTGTATTTCCTTGCAAAATTTTAAGACAATAAAGAAGATTGATCCAATAATTCAATTCTATTTAAATTGATGACCTACATAAATATACATATATAAATCATTAATGTTCTTATTATCGTTGATGTCACCTAATAATTTTAAATCGTCCGCATAGAGTAAGTAGGTTGTATAAGATATTCTTGTTCATAGGACATTGATATAGATATTAAACAAAAGGGACCTAAGTGTCTTAAGAAATACCATTAAGAATGGTGCCCTCTGAGGATATAACCCATTAACCTTAACATGGAAAGATCTTTTACTTCGGTAACTGGAAAAAAATGATGTAGTTAGGAGCTTGATTCATACGTGTATCATTTAATTTGTGTAAAAGTACAGTGTTTGACAGAATCGAAGGTTTTGAAAGATCAAAATAAATCACATCCCACTGGCATTTATTGCAAACTGAACCTTGTATTTATGAGTATCCTGACAAAGGTTCGTTAAATTAGATTTGGCTGGAAGAAAACCGTATTAGTTATCATGCAATCTATATTTTAAATTATACAGAATGTGTTCAGGTCTTATGAACTCAAAAATTCTGGTATAGACGCAAACCTGTTAGGGATAGAATTAGACTTATAATTTTCAAACTCTTACCTTTATCCACTCTTATCTACAGTTAACGATTTTTCAACATTTCAGAATTTTTTCCTTTTATAATAATAATAATAATAATAGCGTCCTTTAAGAGCATGCTGTGAACACTTATGAATATATTAAAACCAATATAGTACAAGACAAGTAGAAGGAGAAAAAATAAAAAAAAACTGTAAAAAGAGCAAAAGCAATTAGAGAACATTCTGATAATTCTGATATTAGAACTCGAATCTAATGCCAAGATTAATTAATAGTAGATAACATTAACAAATGAGAGAGCAATCCAGCAAGTCAGGTCTAGAGTTTCAAATTATTATGCAGGCATGGTTACTTTGTCAATATCTACTCTGAATTTCATTATTCAGCAGGCCTTCAATAAATTGTCTATTAACATCACAACTTTTAAATATATGTCCAATCAATTTTTATTCAGTTACAATGACGTTAAAATGTGTACTAAATAAGGTTCTGTAATGGAAATTAACACCTAAGTTGATGTATTCCTTGGCATAAAATGTAAAGCTTAGTAATGAAACTCCCACAAACCTTGAAATTTTCTTGGGCCGGCTTTTCATATCTGTTATTGTTTTTCATGCCTTGCATGTGCGCGATCATTACAAACGCTGCGTGCATTAATTAATTTTCTTTTAACAATTATTTATGCATGCGTTAGAATTATTTTAGGTCGACTTTATAAGTAATCGATTACCAGGTGCGTTAGTTACACAATTACCTTCAATTTTCTTCGATTCGCTTTTCATATACACACTACCTGCTTTATTATCTATTAAGAGTTTGTACAACAAATGGTAGCGGAGGATGATAATACATGAAATTGCAGCACAACTTTTCATTTGCCAGTACTGAAAGAAATAATGTACTCTTTCCTTAAAAATATAAAATGTTACTTACAGGATATTTTCTTCTGTCCTCTCTCAATGAAAGATTTTCACTTACTATTGCTGAAAGAAATAAGTAGGTCCCTTACCGGCCTTCCTTAAAATACAAATGTTATACAGAGAATACTTCCATCTTTTCCTCCTGGAAATGAAAGAATTTTTCTTAGTACTGCTGAAAGACATAAGTACGTCAACTAGCGTTTTTTTAAAAATATAAAGATTCCATTCATACAACGGCTTCCTTCCAATTTTAGCTCATGACATTCTTTTCGACTAACGGAAGAGACTGGCATTGAAAACATATTTTTAGTACTGCTGAAAGGAATAAGTATGTACACTAGTCGTCTTTTAAAATATAGAGATTCCGATCGTACAACGATTTCCTTTCATTCTAGAGCGACATTCGTTTTGACTAACGGAAGAGAAAGTAGGTCAAGCATGGAGTAGTTACTGTGTGCTGATTTGTATTTTTCTAAAGGAAAGATTTGATAAATGTCATAAATTCCCGAATTATGCAACGTTTTGTATGCGCTTATCACATGATTTTATAGATCACAGACTAATGGATGTTTATTTCGATGAAGGTTATGATTTTTCCGACATTTACCACATGATTTTTGTAGATTTACCCTAACTTCGTTAATATATGAACACGAAAGATGTAAAAAAATGATGACGTAGCGGTTAGAATATTGATGTAGCTCTTTCTTTGCAGAAATATCAGAACTTGGAAAGAATTCTTTAAATTTTTCAATCCAAGATTTTCTTTGCAGAGAAAGTATAATTTGGAAGGAATTCTTTAAAATTTTTAATCTGAGTGTTTTCTTTGCAGAGAATAGAAGGGAAAAAAGGTGCGAAGAAAATAAAACATTTTCATATATTAATGCTTAAAAAATTATAGTAGAATCTGGAAGCAATTTTTAAAAGAAATTCGAATGCTGGTTGTCAGGTTTCATTAGCTGAACAGAAGCTGTTTTTCAAATTTGGTGCTTTAGGGTCAGGTGATGTGCGTAGTTTACACTCAACACAAATGCTATAGCATTTTCCCGTTCTACAAATAATTTCTTTAAGCATGAAAATGTGAAAGGTTTTTAATTTTTCCGCACCTTTGGTGTTTCTTCTATGCTCAGACAAAGCTGATATTCAACACAAGGTTCCCTCGAGCAGCAAATTAATTTTTTCCTTCGCAGCATTCGTGCTCATTATCATGTCTTGTATTGAAAACTGAGTAACAGCAAAATCTACTCTTGTGTTAAAAATGCATAACTTTCGTGACAAGAGCTTTGGTTAAAGCGGTGAGTGTGATAAGTTAAACAGCAGAGGCATGCAATAACATCATCTGCAGGTATGTGTTAAGAGGTTGTACAACTGTGTTAACAGGTGTACGTCAACTGCGTTATTATAAATGAATGGCAAAATATGCAACACTGGATGTAGTGCAGTAAAAGACGGTTTCGGTAACAGCGGTCCAACACCGTCAGTGCGTGTGCGGTTCAACAACGTTAACGCGTGTGCGGTCCGGCAGCGATGCGGCAACATTAACGCTGGTGTTGTCGTGCAACGGTGCACGATTGGATAACAGCGGTCCGGCAGCAGTGCGTGATCAGGCAAAACAGTGGTGTAAGTAGAAGCATTAGTCTCTGTTTATGTTTCTGAAAAATAATGAATTCATAACTATTCATCAAATTTTAATATTTAAGTTATATATAATAAACTATTAAATACTCTACTAACATTAAAATAATTAATTTCCGCAGCTCATGGCTAGAAATTCTTTGAAGAAACTTCAAAGATGTATAAGAAATTCCTTTCTTATCTTTAAGAAAATTTGAAAAGCATATTCTGTTCAGCTAATGAAACCTGACAACCAGCATTCGAAATTTTTTAAAGAATTGCTTCCAAGTTCTACAATCTCTGCAAAGAAAAATCTCACATTCAAAAAATGTAAAGAATTGGTACCAAGTTTTACTTTCTCTGCAAAGACAAACCTTGCATTAAAAATTTAAAGAATTGTTTCCAAGTACTAATATTTCTGCAAAGAAAGAGCTAAAACAATGTTCTAATCGTTACATCATCAAATTTTTCACCACTTTAGCGCTCATATAATAATAAATTTAGGTTAGATCTACAAAGAATCATGTTGTAAACGACGGAGAAATCATGATCATCATATAAAATCTTCCATTAGTCTATGATCTACAAAATGATGTGATAAACGTATACAAAACGTTACATAGTTCAATAATTTATGACCTTCATCTAAAATAAATTTGTTAGAAAAATAATTTCGCGCGACCTACTTTTAAGTCAGTGGCCTACGGAGGTCAATGAACAACAAAAGTAGGTCATGTACCGTTATGAGCTAAAATAGAAAACAACAAATCAGCCTACAGTTGGTACTTCATGCTTGACCTACTTTCTCTTCCGTTAGTCAAAAGAATGTCGGCCTAGATTGAAAGGAAACCGCTGTACTACAGGAATCTTTATATTTTTAAAAGACGACTAATTGACATACCTATTCCTTCCAGCAGTACTTTAAATACTTTTTCATTGCGAATCTCTTCCATTAGTCGAAGAGAATATCATGAGCTAGAATTGAAATAAACCGTTGTATGAATGGAATCTTTCTTTTTTTTAAATAGCGCAAGTTGACATACTTATTTCTTTCACCAGTACTAAGAAACATTCTTTCATTGCCAGATGGAAAAGTTGAAAATGTTATGTTTTCTAACATTTTGTATTTTAAGAAAGACCGTTAAGGGACCTACTTATTTCTTTCAGCATTAGTAAATAAAAATCTTCCATTGAGACAGGACAGAAAAATATCCTGTAAGTAGCATTTTATATTTTTAAGAAAAGAGTACATTATTTCCTTCAGTACCAGTAAATGAAAAGTTGTGCTGCAATTTTCTGTATTATCATCCTTTGCTACCATTTATTGTACAAACTCGTAAAAGATAATAACGCAGGTAGAGTGTACATGAAAAACGAACCTAATAAGATTCAAGGCAAGTGTCTAAACAACTCACACGGTACTCGCTTACTTATAAAGTTGACCTAAAATAATTCTAACACATACATAAAAGTTGTTAAAAGAAAATCAAGTAACGCACACAGTGCTTGAAACGATCGCGCATATAAAACGCATAAAAACAATAACAGGTATGAAAAGCCAACCTAAAAAATTTCAAGGATTGTGGGAGTTACACTACTTAGTTTGACGGAGGTTGGAAAGAAATGATTTACCATTTATAAAACCATGTTGATTTTCGTGAATAATTTGCAGGTCAAATTGCAAATGTTGAGCTATAATAGTCTTAAATACTCTCAAATATCATTCTGGATTGATATTTTTCTGTAGTTTTCTATATCTGAGCTTACTCCGCCCTTTGTATGGGAACAAATAAGGGTGTTTCCATTGTGACGGAAAGTGTCTTTCTTGAAGCGATTTGTTAAAAATAATGAATAACTTGTTTACATCCGAAGACTACATAATTCGTCATTTTATCACAAACAATACTTAGGCTTTAATATTTGTATGGCTTTAATAACATCTGCGACAGGGATACTTAGTATATTTCTAACACTAAAATTGACGTAGTCTTTTGCGAAAAATTTTGGTGATAATACCTCTTAAACAATTCTGTTTTTTCTTATGAATTAGTTATTTCAATACCACTGTATTCTACTGAGTTTATGTCATTGTAATTGCTGTTACGTTTAAAAAGCTTTCTAAGTCAATTGAATAATTTTTCATAGCTAGATTTTATTCTTTTCCGATCCTTTGTCTTAAATACGCAAATTTATCGTACTGGCGGGATACCCTGTACTTTTGCAATTTATGAAAAACAACTAATTCATTATTCTTGTGAGTTCTATAGACATCCAGGTGTTAAAGTTTGTTCTGTCTAAAAGTTATTTTACGTACATATTTCTCAAAACTGTTTTAAATATTAGTATATGAAATCTTAACATCATCTAGTATACTTAAATGAGAACCAATACCAGAATTCCTATTAATCAATTTTAAAATCATGTACAATTTCAGTAAAAATACGGTTTGGTAAAACAAATCCAAAATCATGATTTTGTTTGGTAAGAACATGACTATAATTTTGGTTAGCATAAATGTATAATTTCCTAATACACGTAGAAAAAGCGGATGATATTCAACTGTAGTAAAGGGATGCACACTTGTACTTTTTCGTACTTATACCTCTTTGTATTTTTTTGTAATTAAACTCCTCCGAGGTTTCTGAACAGATGATCACTATTCTTCGTGTAATAGTAGTGGTTTTGGTGCAAAATATTTATAGAGTTAGAAATTAGCAAAAAGCGAATATGGTTCCCATGGCAATGCTATTTAAAGAAAAATACATTTTCACCAATTTCGTAATGACGGTTAGACTTTTCAAAATCTAGTTACACTAGAAATTTCACCTTATGACGGTCTCCATGATAACGAGACTTCAATTGAAACATTCAGTGGGTGAGGGAGCGAAGTCACAAAGTCAGTAAAGGCGTGATTATTATTTCTTTGCATTCATCTCACCTCTGTCTGTAAACAGATGACCACTGTTTCTTGTCGGATGGAACTCTCGGAGACTATATGGTTCATCCAGTGCTGGATTAAGCTATTTGGGGGCCCTAGGCTATTGATTCCCGCCATGAGCTATAGAATCTGTTAGGGACTTTGTTACTTATCCCCTGTATTCGTAAGTTATCTGATCCCCTTTGACGGTGACCTGAACGAGTGAGGACCCTGGGCTGTAGCCCCTTTAGACCATCCTTAATCCGATTCCGGGTTCATCGAATGACATACAGCAATAATCAAATTATAGAGTATAACTAACGGTGGGTGAATTTTATAGGGCGTGTGAAATGATGCACTATTTAAATATCCAGGTGTTCGACGAGCTTCCAATTATTAATATCTCTGTTATGACTTGAGAAAATAACAATGGTCAACGACATCATCGTTATTAACTTGCGGATAGGTATAGAGTATCTTATATATCAACAGAATAGTGCTATTGCTTTTAAACTTCTTTCTAATCAAAAATAGTCCCTCACTGGATGCTGTCCTTTATATCGAATATACCGGGTGGTTACAATTAAAGTGCCGTTATTCACGGCGGTCCAGAGTGGGCTGTAATCAACGTATTACATTGAAATTCGGTAAATATGCTAATGAGACCATGCGGAAGCGAGTTACGCTGAAAAAAATATTAGTTCCAATTTCCACCACCAGGGGAAAACGTGGCGCTGTATAGGCAAGAAGCACATGGAAATGGTACTGAATGTATGGATAAGGCTATTATCTAGGGCGAAGAGGTCAAGCATGTGAGATAAATGTAAAACAAACAAGGTGAAGGGCAGCTGATGGTAACAAATGGTGCAAAGGGAACAACTTTAGGAACAATGTGAGGGGAACAAAAGGTGACACTTGATTGCCAGTGAATGGTAAGAAAATGTGCAATGGGAAGAACTTTATTAGCATTTGCGGTCACAGTGAACAATTTACATAACATGTTCCAGATGTCCACCAAAAACATCAACGACATGTTGCATACGCACAATGGCGTGTGCAACAGTTCCTCGAGGCATTTCCGGCGGAATTGTTGCTAATGTCGCCTTATGCTGTCCTTGAGATCAGCCAGCAATTAGACATTTCCCTGATAGACCCGCGCTTTCAGATATCCCCACAGCCAGAAGCCACATAGACGTAGATCGGGGGATCTTGCTGGAAAACCCTGGAGATGATGTGATCCGCAGTGAAGGTTTCACGAAGCAGATCTTTCACGTGGCGACCGATGTGCGGTGTTGCCCCATCTTGCATGCACAGTAGTCTCCAAACAGTTTCCTTCCTGTCACGCAGGCATCACATGTCGCACTAAAAGGTCCCTATAACGTGCCGATGTCACGGTACAGGTGACGAATCCTTAGGGTGTCATCTCCTCAAAGAAAAACGGGCCAATAATGAACGTTTCTGTGAATCCATACTACACAGTCACGTATTCAGAGTGTAATGACTGTTCCTGCACAACATGCGGATATCCGAGCCCCATACCTGACAGTTGTGAGTTTTCACTGCACCCTCTAGTGTAAAATGTTCCTCATCAGTCCACAGGATAACCCACAGCCACATGTTATCCACTTCCATCCGTGCCAAAAACCGAAGGGCAAACGCAAGGCTTTGCTGCGGATCTTGGAGTTTCAGTTGCTGTACAGTGTGAATCTTGTAAGGATACCAGTGTAAAATGGTCCTAAGAACTTTCCTCACTATTGCCCATGGGATGGCCAATTCCCGTGACACTGCCCGAGCACTGGTAGTGGAATATGGAACACGTGCTGCGTGGTCCACAACAGCTACAGCAACCTCTTCAACAACCTCCGTTGGAATGGGTCGTCGTCCTCTTCCTGGAGCCACACTCAAATCACCCATTGTCTCGAATTACAGTACCAACTTCTTTAAGTCGTTTCTTGATATCGGTCCTCTTCTAATTTCTTTCAGACGCCGATATTCCCTCAATGCTGCACTGTAATTGCTCCCGTTCTGATAAACCAATTTTACTAACAGTGCACGGTCTCTCTTATCAATAGCCATGCTGCTCCTCACGCGATAGTGTGTATGAAGTGTGAGCTCGCGTGTGTTACGGCCTGTACAGCGCCACATATTCCTCTGGTGGTGGAAATTGGAACTACTATTTTTTTCCAGCGTAACTCACTTTTGCATGGTTCCATTAGCATATTTACCGAATTTCAATATAATACGTTGATTACAGCCCGCGCTGGACCGCCGAGAATAGCGGCACTTTATTGTAACCACCCGGTACTATTAACATCACGCTTGTGTGAATTCTCATGTGGGTTTTCGATTCAATTATTCACTTTACACCTGTATGAATTCTCATGTAACTAATACACATTTCGACTTATCAATACAATCTGATTCCACGGTTGATGAACTAACACATGCATGCGTCATTTTGGCCATTCTCAAGTAATAAAGTCATGTTCTGTTCTCGATTTAGAATGAATAAGTAAGTGAATATGAACGAGAATAGTAACTGATGAAGCTACAAGGACAAAAAGAGTACTCTGTGCCAGGAGATTAAAGAATATAGAAGTAAAGTACGTTAATAATGTAATGAATAAAGTAAATATGATTCCCTTGCAAGGATTACTCGGTGAGGATATATAATTCTTCACTTATAAGTTTTTTACTAGAATATGGGCTTCTTTTACCTTAACAGTCACTACGAACTTAACAATGACTGTGCGAGATGAGTTATAAAAATTCTCATTACATACGTAAGATACTTTTCTTCCTTTTACGCAGGCTTTTCCTTAAATTATTCTTTCTGTCCTGAGATTGGCGAGAGAAATTAATGAGTACGAAATCGCTGTTGAACACAGTTCTCACGATCGATTCCAATCGAAATGTCACAGTTTAATTCTATCACTTGAGTGAACTGGTTTACTGATGCTAAAACTTATAACAAAAGTATTATACTTATTTTGGCTTATTTTGTAATCCTAACGACATAGAAGCGGATGATTCACACGTCTCTTGAAGATATTTCAACGATTCACAAATGTATAAAGAAAAAATCCACGACTAGCTGAGCCTATCATTCAGTAATTCATTCTGCCAATAACTCCCGTTCTAAAGGACTTCCTTAGCAGGGACTTCTCTTCTTATCCAGCTACTTTATTAGGACCTTATGAAGTAACGAAGCCTACCATACAGCTCCATATGGTTACCAAAGTAATTGACAACATCAAATCTATCTAGTGAAGAGGTGCCGGACTATCTCAAGAAATCGTATATCAACGATTCTTCTTCCAACGGACGAGATACACAAACCCATTTCTTGAAGAGAACCCTCGTGTGTAGCTAGTGTGCCCCAATCTAATGTTTGGGCTACGTCAGGGGGTTACAATTAACCACATAGCGCTCACACCGGGCTTGAATGACTTGTCAAAGGAGCTTTTCAGCGTCCTGCGGGCTTATTGTCCAGCATGTCGTTAAAAATCGTGGTAATGCAAAAACTTCACATTAGCTAGTTCTAACTCTGAGCGACCCAGTTGCTCCATGCCGTATAATTTCTTGTAATATCTTTAGCGGTTGTCAGTAACGTGGTCCTACAACCTCCTCTGTGATGAGTATTCAGCTGCTTTTAATTCTTTATTGTTGATTTATCATTATCTCCCTACTTCTGTTAAACGAGAATCTTCAAAAATCTGCATTGTCACCTCAGCAATCAAACTACTTCCGGTGCCAAGATATCGTTGACATCTGTCGGAGACTGAATTGTCTAATCAGTTGCTTTTACCCTTCGCTGCGCTGTAAAATGTCTTTAAGTTAGCGATATGGGCAAAAGTATTAGATAAATACAAGAATTACATAAATTGAATCATCCAACAAAGGTTATTAAATATTTAAGACTAAATATGTGCTCCCTTGACGTGGTAATTCAATATTTACATGTGAAGAAAAATGCAAATTTCAACTGCTTTTTATATCCGTTTAAGGTGTTACAAGAGGTGAGAAGAATACAAGTAAATATTAATCGAAGCGTTATTGACATTGTGGCTTGGCTTCTTCTCTCAATGAAGGCCTCAATTATTAAAAGATACATGCTTGAAACTAGACATAATTTTAGTGGTTATGCTGGTTCGTAAAGCTAAAGATTGACGAAAGGTGTTACGGTTTCTATGATGACGGTACTTTAAGGAAAACACATTTTCACTCACACGTTATTCTGATATGATGGACAAACATTCATGATTAATCTGCACCACAAGTGTTAGCTTTTTGTCATTTGCACGGTAATGAGACTCAATTATTAAAACTTACATTCACATAAGAAAGCTTAGGTCAATTTGCTTCTAAACTAGTATAGAACTCATCCTTTAAGACATCAGAATAGCAAACTCTACGCTTTTTATGATAACGAGACTTTTTTTATCGGGGGAACCCACCTTCCACCCCTGTATCTTTGCCTCCGTAGCAACAAACTAAGTTGCGCACTTTCAGGGTCACACATCACAAGCAGCTGTTTGCCCTCCTCAGTTTGGAGCAGGCTGTCCCTAGAGAGTTTCAGATTGCCGGTGTTCCGGCACTCCGACAATCTCTTGTGTTCCTCTCTTACTTTGAACTGAAGTTGTGCTGGACTAACTTTGCCCAGGCATCCAGAATGTAATCCTGGACTTTGTTCCTTCATGTTGGAACATGATTGAGAGGGGTTTTGCATGCAAAGATTTAATTGCTTTATAAAATCATACAACTTATAACACATATAACGACACACACGTCACAGGACAACACAAGACAGATATGTTGACTCTCGTTGTGGAGCTAGGCAACTGAAAGAAATAAGAGATAATTAGTTAATTTGTCCTCCAGTTGTTTCACGGTGTCAACTTTAAGTTGGAGTTTTAATCTTGTTCTTGATTATGTCATTCCACACTTCCGAACGTATACATACTAAACACTCAAACATAATATGGCGTTCATCACCGCATGCGACGCCATCCGGAATTCCTTGACGGCCGGCATCTTATTTCTGTAATTTGTTCCTCACTGTCCACTAATTATGTCCATTATTATATGTCTACTGTCATATACCATCACCACACAAAAAGAAATAGAAGAAGTTTGGCGTCCGTTGCTGCGGGCATTCCTGCAGCAAGCAGTCCATTAGAAAAGAGTTGGTGTTACAGAACTATCACACGCACACTCACGCACTCGCACTCATTCTGTATTTTCTGTTTATTAATAATTTTCTAAGTTTACGCACGGTTATCGAATTCGTATTCGATTTCAGTTCGGTATTCGGATTACTGTTTTATTATTTTCCTTAACCGTCCTTTAATCTTCTTTTGGAATCACTTCACCTCCAGGCACAATTAGAATTTAGAGTTATTTAAAATATTGTTTGTTTCAAATTAGATTATAATTTAGATTTTGTTTTATTCTATTCTATTTACGGACCTGGTCATCCTCCTCTCCATCACGAACTTTCTTTTATGTTATAAAGAATTTTTTTTGAGCCAGCTCTCCGAGGACGGCTGCATGCTCCAAGCTTCTCAGAGCATCTGCGACTTCGATCCCCTCAAGCTACTCCCTTCTTCACTGACCATATGTTGAATGTCTTTGCGTCATAGGACGATATGTTCAGGAGCTGCGATCACCCTGCATTCGTGATATACTGTCCTCTGCCAAGTTGAATTGTTTTAGATTTTCCTTGTAAGGGCCACGTCCCGTTAGGAAGTGAAGAAGTTCGCCGTCAATGTCGATCTTTAATTCTGTCCTCTCAGTCACGTCTGGCAGCACGCGCGCCGACTACGTGGGTTCTCCGGAACTCCAGCACCCACACAAATAATCTTGTGTGTGCGCCGCACCCACAAGATTTTTAGTTTGATACAAATAAAAATAAAATAAATATTTCCCACATGTCATTATCGAAAAAAAATATACAACTAAAACATTGAGATGGAAGTTAAAATTTCTAACCTCTGAAATATAATTGTTTGTTTCAAATATGTTTGTGCAAAGGCAACCAAGCAACACACTTCCCCTTTCCTTGCCTGTCTCAGGCTTAGTCAAAGGCAGTCGCCACAATAAAAGAGAAGAACTATATTGTGAACAGAATCGCATATTTTCGGCTTGCTTTGATGTTTACTTACAAGGGACACACTACAATACGCCCACTCCATTCGTCAAAAAATGTTTTAAAATAACTACTTGCCGATATTGAGCACTAATAAAGAATAAACCGAAACACAAGGAAGCAGAAGCAACTACCTCAATAGTTGATTTTTCTTCTTTTGTTTGTTTCAATCAGATAAGGGCGGCGTGGTGCGGTACTGTGGTTTACGATTTCAGTGAAGTTATTTTCATGTCATCTGGATTGTTATCGTTTTGTTTGTTCTCCGATAAGCAATTGTTTAAAAGGACGCGGGAGCTTAGGTTGTATTGTAGGCTCGGAAGTTCTCATTTTCAGAAAAAAAGGTGTTATAGTTAGTAGGGTCTACTGGCCGGATGTCTTGAGCACGAGCTCTTCGTTGGACAAAAATTCTAGCAATTTTCAAACGTTGCACAATTCGTGGACGGCTGAAGTGTGTGGAAATCTAAAAGACAATATTGAGTATTGATTTTTCATATACTTTCTAATTCGAACAGTAGATTTTAAAGTCGCTATGGATAAATTCGTCATATGTTTGTCATCGTCATCACAGGATATTACTGGCAATGAACATAGTGCAAAGCATGTTGAGTCAAAAAATAAGGAACCCGAGAATGTGTCTTCTGCCAGTTCCAGTAATACTAGTGACAACAAGTAACACTTCCTTTGTAAGTGTTCATGCCGTTCTATATAAATGAATTGTAAAATGTTTAAGACCCGAGGCACGAACCAAGAATTAGTTAGTAATATTTTTATTTTTGTATTTCAGTTGATTAAGTGTGAGCTTTCAATGAACGATAATTTGCATATTGTTCCACAGCAACATCATAATCTCTGTCAATGTCGGACACTTCTGTATAAGACAGTATCTGGTTTCAGTCTACAATATTATATTCCTCCGAGATTCAGGTTTCAGAGCCATGTTGTTCGAGTCATGTTGAACAGAGTAAACATAAGATCTCATCCTCATACTGGATTACAAAATCACGTTGCATGAGCAATGCGAAATAAGAGAGAAATAATAAGATCATATATCGCTTAGGGTTTCAGAGCAAGGCAAACTAAATATCATATTACATCTAACCAAGCAGATCGGATATCGCCGACCAAGTGATGACTAGAGACAGTCAAGCAAGTGTATAGTTTCAGTGACTTGTGATTGGTTTAGAAGATCTTTGCCACTCCTCCCAAGAAGGACTGTGATTGATTGTTGTCATGAACAGTAAGTGAAACTTCCAAATAAATATACCTGTAATTTTACACCAAGTACGAGAGAGAACACAGAGACCATGTTCAGTATTAATTTCGCTGTGTTTCTCAGACTTTGAAAATATTAACGTCAACTAACGTCTACAACTCTGGTTTCGAAGCTCTATACCCCAAGATCCATCTCTGCTCATGAAGTGGCCTGCCCTGGGACGCCTAACACACACACACACACAACATCTGTACTCTCTCTTATTCTCTGTTAAACTGGATTTAGGTAAGTTGAAAGTCACACTCATTTGCATGATTGATAATGTAATTTTGTATGTTCACATGTTTGTTATGTTCATTCTGATGGAATTATTGGTTAGGGAAATACTTAAGTTCGTGCCTGTCATTTACTCATGTTTTATTAGTGTATAAATATTTGTTTATTACACAGTCAAATTCAATTGTTTCATTGACATGTTTTCATTATAAACCCCAAAACGTACTTGATAATTATGATATCCAATTCTTAGCTAAAACTCTACAAGAAGCTACTTACTAGTATGAGTACCTTAGAACAGCGTGAGTGAGCTGTTAGTCATAAACCATACGCCCCCAGACTAACAGGTTAGCCGCGTTGGCACTAGTACATTAGCAACAAGTGTCAAGGAATCGTCAGGCAGGTCTTACCGTGAACAAAAAAAGACATTTCCTTGGATTTATTGCGACAAAGAATTGGACAAAATATTCTGTAGTGGGTGTAAAAACGTTTCGATTCCAGTATACTGCTTCCGTCGGCAACTGCTACCTCGGCAGACAGGGATTCGTTCAATGCATTTGTTCGAAATGTATTTTCCCAGTGGCAATTGAACGTTTCAGGGTTCACGAAAAATGTACACTTCATCGTTCGTCTGTGACTGCTGTGGCAACTACGAAACAGGGAACCAATGTGTCATCTCTTATCTCAACAAGTAAATTAGGAGATATGAAAAGTGCACGCAAGGCGATTGTAAAGATAATAACGTCCCTCAAATTTTTAAGTCAGCAAGGATTAGCAATTCGGGGCACACCTGAAGCTTCAAATATTCCTCAGTTGCTGCTGCTTAGAGCAGATGTTCCTGACTTGAAATCTTGGCTGCAGCGAACTACATATAAATGACTTTCTCACGATATATTGAATGAAATTGTTTCCTTATTATCGAGCGATGTACAGCAAAATATTGTGAAATCTATTAAGGCGGCACAATATTTTTCTCTCATTGTAGATTAGACATCCGGTATATCAATGAACGAACAAGTATACATATGCTTCTGTTTTGTCGATAAAAAATCTGCAAGTTGAAGAAGTGTTAATAGACTTCTATGAAGTTGCTTCAACAAATTCTAGGACATTGTTTGAAATCGTCCAGGATGTCGTAAGATCCAGGATGTCCAGGATCTCTCGACATAAAATACTGTCGTGGTCAATGTTATTACGGTGCGAGTAATGTCAGTGGACATTTAACAGGATTACTCACTCTGAGTCGAGATCTATATTTGTTCATTGTTCAGCGCATAATTTGAATTTGCTAGTGCAAGACGCGATGCAAGGTATTAGTTATGTGCGAGACTTTCTGGTGATTCTTCGTGAATTAATATCATTTGTAAGAAATTCGCCAAAGCAAAGTTAGTTTCAATCGCTACAACAAGACAACAAAGTCGAAGATGGTGTTGTAAAAAACATTCCCAGACTGATTTTGCTACCATTCTGTCCCACAAGGTGGTGTGTGAAAGTAAAGTCAATGAAATCGTTGGAAAGTAATAATGACGTTCTCTTGAAATTTTTGGAAGATCTGTCAGAAGAAAAAAGTGAAGTCGGTGGGAAGGCTAGTGGTTATTTGTCAAACCTACATCAATTTAGATTTCTTACTTTGCTGAAACTATTAATTTCAGTCTTCGGCAGGATTGGACAACTTCATTCTTCTTTTCAGAAGAAATCATTATCAAAGCGAGAAATCAAACTTAGGTGGAAACTTTGTCTGCAAGTTTAGCTTCACAAATTGATAGATTTCTTGAGTTGTGGAATGAAACTATGCAGAAAGCAGAGGAACTGAACATTGATAAACCAGTTTTGCCTAGAAAGAGGAAGATGCCAAAACGGTACGACGAAGATAGTGATCCTCATACATAACAAACGCCAGAGGAATTATACAGACAAATATTTTTTTGAAATAATTGATGTAGCTGTGGATTCCCTAAATCGTAGATTTCAAACAAATTTTTTGGAGCTTATTTCAGAACTTGAAGCTTTGCTATCGGTGAAAGTGGTGCTGATCGAATTCTGCAGTTTTATGGGACAGACTTTGATAAAGACAAGCTAACGTTGCATAGGGATATGTTTCTAGATGTGTACAGAACGAAGAAAGAAGTGGTCAACTTGTCAAGCATTACAAATATTTTAAGTAAAGAAAACAGTGATCCCATACGTGAAATGCTCACTGAATTTGTGAAGTTTGTGCGGATGATTTTAACTATACATGTTACTTCTTGTAACATGTATAGTTACTTCTTTCAGCACTTAGAAGATTGAAAACGATTTTGCGGTCAACAATTACAAAAAAAAAAGAACAATTTGGCAATTTTGCATGTTCATAAGGAAAGGACTAAAAATATTGACATTAACAAAATTGCAAACTAATTCATAAGCTCAACTGATGTAAGAAGGAATGTGTTTTATATTGAAAGTTAATATATCAAGAATCATGACTATTACTATTATTTGGTAGATAACCTTCGTCATTTCGTAGTTTACGTTCATTTTTGTAGTTTATGTTTTCACTTTAATTGGTATGAATGTGGTATTTTCTGTTAGTAACGTGTTGATAATACGTTATCAATTGCCTCTTGCAATCATTGTGCATGCGCATCATGTAAGTTGTTTAAAGTATACAGTTAATGTTACGATTACATATGTTGAGAATATTCATTACAGTAACTTATCCTTAACCTTGGACCTGGGTTTGAACCCGTTTCTCTTGAGTTTAAGTCAGCTGTGCTACCGACTGCCCCAACTTATCCCTATAGTACCGATATATTTTACTTGATAACAGCAAAGCCCTTTATGACAGTGCTCATAAAAGATTTTAACTAAAAGGAAATTAATCAAAAAATATCGAGACTCGCCTGACAACATGTAACAGGTCCCGCCATTGATATGCACCCACATAAATTTTGGAAAGTCGGCGTCGCTGTCCGGCAGGATAGTATATAGTCATCTTGCCTTTGTACTGTTGTTTCGAAAAAGTTTGCCATGCGCTGGTTATTTATTACCTGTATGACTTCTTGTTCGTTATGAGCTGGTGTATTTAATATTTGAGTCACTCTGAACAAGCTTTCCTTCTTAGCCAGTACATGGGCCCTTGTTGTATCACTTGTAAACTAATCGGCGGAGTCGCGGAAGCAATCTTCAGCGCCTCTAACGGGTTGTTCTAAAGGCGCCAGACAGTCTTGGTAATATCTGTCTCGGTGCTGAGTTTACAGTTTCAGTTTCTCTGACGTCCGTCATTCGGTGGCACCAGACGCTTTCCGAGTATCTCATTATAGATCTTATAATGACATAGATCTATATTTTTATAAATATATATCTATATTTTTTATCTATAATGACATAGACAATGGTATATTTTAATTAGTTTAGTTGATATTTTTAAATCATTTGATGCTACATTAATTATTCTATATGTTATTTTTATTGTCTTATATTTCTGAATTTCGGTATCCTCTCTAAAATTTAACTTTTTGTCTAGCATCACTCCTAGGTATTTAAGATTTTGTATATGTTTTATTGATTTATTATTTATATTGATTATAGGCCTTCTCTGTCTATTTAGTTGTCCTTTAAATGGAACATATGTATTTTTTCTGCCGAAATTGTGACTGTTGTTCTTACACCACGATGCCATTTCCGTTACTATTTTATTTGCTTTATTTTGTAGTTCAACTCGACTATTGCCCCTCAGGACCACCGCTAGATCGTCAGCGTAGCCCACCAGTGCTCCACTTCTTGCATGCCGTCCAACATCACCAGGCATGGTTGGAAGACTATATCCCAGAAATTCTGGTCCAATACCGACCCTTGCGGGTATTCCCTGGTCCGGACTTTGCACACAATGCTATCTGCCGTTTCTGCTTCCATCCTCCTCTTCATGAAATAATTATTAATTATGCCCCAAAGACGTGGATGTTAATTCAGTAATTTTAATTCTTGTAGTAAGGCTGGCCACCACAGGTTGTCAAAAGCTCATGTTATATCGAAGATGATTCCCATCACATATCGGCAATCCTGTGATTTAGCTCATTGGTTTTGTCGCAGATTTCATTTATCGCATCTTCAGTTGATTACTTTTCCTAAACCCGTATTGTAGTTCGCAATTTTCTATGTTTGGTATTTTTTTCATTTATTTTTTGTACTATTACTTTCTTGAATATGTTTCCAATTATGTTTGATAACCAGATCGGTTGATACTATTTGGGGTCGGATCGATGTTTGTCTTCTACTTTTGGGAGTATTACTAACCTTGCCTTCTTCCAGGGATCTGGAAAGATTTTGTTCTAGGCACTCTTGGAATAATCCTGCAAGATATGTGGTCCAGATGTTTTAAATACTTTTATATATTTCATTTTTTAAGTTATCGGGTCCGGGGTCTTTACCATTTTTAAGTCTTTTTATAAAGTCATCTATTAAGTCGTTATTTATTTCCAATTCTTCTTGTTTGTATTGATTATTGATGGGTTTTACTTTGGCGTTTATCTTTGTTATTTTATTTTGTTCATTATTCTGCTGCTGTTTATCATCTGGGAACAATTTTCTTAGTAAGAGCTCTGTTGCGTCTTTCCATGATTTCGTTTTATGTCCTTCTTCGTCTTTTAATATATTCTGGGTGCTTTTTTTTAAATTTTATTCATAACGATTTTATACGGTAGCCCCATGGATCTGTACTTAGTTAGATTTTCTTCTACAAATTTGTTCCACGTTTTCTTTTTTTCTTTTCTTTAATTTCAATTTCGTATTGCTTTTATATTTCTGTGTGTGCGTTTAGTCTTCTTTTCTCAAGAAGTAGAGTCCAGCTGCTCGGAGCAAGATAGAACATATTGTTTCGCTTCTTTTGTTGCCCAGGAACGTTTTAAAACAGGCTACGGCTTTTCTATGAAGTTAACTGTGCATGTGTTCACAGGATTTGTTTTCTTTAGATGGAGAATGGATCGACGCGGAGCAAGATAGAAACAAGTTGTTTGACATTATTTTACTTGAATAGAGGATGGACCAACGCGGGGTTTTTGTTGTTTTGTATTTAAAGTGCTCGGGAGGAGGGACAAGTGCTTGTTTTGATGTTTGGAGCTGTGTTATGCCGAGTTATTTTTACACAATGTGGCCATTTAAGTTGAAGTTGTTATTCACGCAGGTATTCACAGGACTTTTTCTTTGAAGTGACCTTATATTGAAGAATAGGTCGACGCGGAGCTTTTCCTTGTTTCGCAACTGTGGTGCTCGTGAGTAGGGAACATGTTGTTTCTCAACCCTTGATGATCGGGAAAGTGCCAGAACTTGTTCCTAGGTATTCTTTGATGAAAACAGGTGATGACGGAGTAGGCTGAATCTTGTTACATAGACACTAGGTCATGACGTGTAAAGTTATTTAACGTAAAAAATTGTGTGCAGTTGTTCTTTAACTATGATACTGGACGCTACTAAAAGTATCATGCGATTTTACGAGAATCCTAGTGCGGATGAGGGCTATGGACCCTTGGCAGAGAATCCTCCAGCTATTTACCGCAGTGCATGTATCTCAAGTTTAAAGGTGGAATTTAATTCAGACACTGATGAAGAATATTGTGGTTCTAGTGCTGAGGAAAACTGATAGTCTTGTGCAGAACAGTGAGGTTTCATCTTCCGCTATGTGTTCTAGTGAAACTGAAAATTCTTGTGAATGTGTGAATTACAGGATTGATGATCAGTGTATTTTGGAAGCTATCGAAAATTGGGAATATAAAAACAATTGTCCTTATTTGTGTGCTGAATGTTTCTATAATGTACACAATCGCCAGAGACATGGTTGTGTTACATGATTTTAAGATGAAGTAAGGTCTTTGAGAAGACGCACATATAGACGGATCCTGTGGATTTTTTCTTCATATTTATCATGTGTATCTTTCAAATGATGAACATTTTGATAGTGTTGATTTTTTTTGTATTTTTTCTCCGCAATTTACTATTGCTCAAACTGATAAAGTAATGAGAAAATTAATTGAGAAAGACGATAGTGCAGAACCATATAGTGAGTGAACATGAATTAATAAAAATGATTGTCACGGTACTTAGAAACACGGTAGATGCCACGCGCATGTCAGCTCGTTTGAAATGTACAGGCGGGAGACAAACGACAAGCAGGTTTACGTGTTGCTTCACGGAATTCTGAGTTTTAATATTAATTAACAAACAAAATAATAAAATCACCACGGATCAATACAGTAAATAGATCCTAGTAAGAAAATGACACAAATAAGTAAAAAAAAAAAATGTAATTAAAACTTACCTATGATGCTGTTTTCTTCATTTTCTTCCTTTGTCTTTCCTCCGTCACCTACTCCTCGCTGCTTCGTTTTTAAACTCAGTCTGTTGTTGAGACTTTTCATCCTAATGGAACTTCTTGTCCGGGCGTAACAACGCAAAGCATAGGGATCAACAAGGGGGAACACAGACACAATGTGATTTTCGAACTGCTAGATCACATTAGAACATCGTTTTAATTCTCGACCATGAAATTCATTAAACCACTTCAAATTGTCTCACAGTGCAGGACCACTGATCGGTTAGTCTAATTAGATGTCCACGAGATATAACTTCTAACCAATCGTTATATATAGAGTCAGGAAATTCAGCTGTAGGTATGCCGTAAGCCTACCAGTTTTTTTTTCAAACCGAACAAAATACAGCCCGCTAACTTATCCAATAACTCTTATTCTTCTTCGTAAAGTTGGCCCGAGGACAAATTTAAATATTGCATCGTTTCCTGAGGACTAATTACTTCTTCAGAATAGTCAAATTCCAAACCGTCAGATTCAAGATGAGAAATATTTCCGGATTTTATACATGTCTGAACATTTTCGTTAGTAGACGCACTTACTAATGATGTACTGAGAGTTTCACAGTCGGAAATTTCATTGTCGTCAATGTAATGTCTGTTTACTGTCCTATTAGAAGGGCTCTAATCCGACGAATTACATCTACTGGTGTAGGGTGGTCATAAAACCTACCTAACCCACGAACTTTAGAAAAGAAACTCTCCAGATTTCGCAGCAATTTAAGTGCATGTGGAACATCACAAACGGCCCACACATTTCTCTACTGGTTACAGGGATTCTTGAAGAACGTCTTCTGCGTTGATATTTTCAGCTGTGCTAAAAGGTTTCTGTTGCACGGTGCTATATCGCAGACGAATCCTCGTACCTTGAATCCAAGTTTCTCTAATCTATTAATAGCATTTTGAAGAATGGTAGGGGTTATTGGACAATCAAAATAAAAAATATATAGGCTGTTTCCATTTCCCTATAAGTGATCGTACCATCATTACCTGAACATTATTGTGTGGGCCCCTTAAGCAATCAAACGTGCCCCTTAAGCAATCAAACGTACTGTCATAGGAAATATTACCCTGCACTTTTATTTCGTCGAAGCTTAGAATTAGATCTCGTTCCATGCTGTTAATGTTAAATACATTTTGTATTAGAATTTCGAAACTAAAAGGGATGAATCCAACTGGACATTTTAGGCAAGAAAGCCGTCCTTGCAAAGTTCGTGGGAAGGGCAATGAGTATTGCAGCTGCCTGATAAACTCAAGCGTTACGTGACAATGCTCGTAACGTAATGGCTATTGCAATTTCTTTTACGCCCGATATAACATTCTTACCACCCAAAGCTGCTGAGTTTTGCCGAGGAGTGAAAATAATAACTTCCTTTTCTCATGCTCGTATATGTCAACTCGACCCTGCAATAGCAGATTATCATCTCTTAATTTTTTCAAGTTTGTTTCTAACTCCTCAATACGTTTCATTAATTTTTCACTTTCCGCCTTAAGCAATTTGTTTCCCAAAATCAAGCTGTCGTTGCACGTGCTGAAAATTTCTGTTCTAGTCTCTTCACTAATTTTCGTAATTTCGTTTTTATTTTCTTGACACATGACAGGGTCTGAATTTAATATGTTTTGCAACATTTTCTTATTATTCCGTTTCTCTATTCGCAATGCACGAGGTTTAAATGATTCGAGAGGTGTTTCTTGACAAGCATTTAGCATTTTAAAGTGAGGTTCAGCACAGTCCCGTAACAGTAATTTTGGTTTCAGATTAAGCTTTTAGATCGCGTTCATAATCAGTTTTATCGAAATGTTCAGAACAAACGCGAGCATTATCCTCTATGAACACATCTTTTCTCTTACATAAATATACCCAACTTTTCTGAGTTCGATATGTTTAGAAAATCTATGAAGTGTAATGTTATTAATTCTAGATTTCCTAGTTGTGTTGGAACAAGTGGCCACCGCACATACAAAAGGCATTTTGCCTCCAATAGTTCTAACAGAAAGAATTAATAGCCTCGTCTATTACTTTCACTACTATAGTTACTTATTCGGAAAAGAAAAATTGAAACATAAATAGAAAAGAAATTGAGACGCACAGCCAGAAGAAGATATGAGTACCTATCTACACTTTCAATATTTTGCAAACATACGCGTACACAAGCACACACGAATACACAAAAAGTACTAATGAAAACGAGAAAAACACACCACCCATCACGTTCCACTGATAGAATAACAACAGGTTCACAGCCCTTACAACCAGGAAGGAGCTTTCTCTCTCGACCGGCGCCAAGTTTTGTACAACGGCTGACGTCACGGAAAGCAGAATTCTTTGCGCATCTACCGTGTTTATAAGTACCGTGAGTGATTGTGTTACACGAAAGATGATAAATAATTAAAATTGTTTATAAACTGAAAGTTTGAGCATGTTAAAAGTATACTTACGAATTAACTTAAGCTGTCTTTTACTACCTTTTGCTGTCTTCATTTATAATTTTTTGTAGCATAATAGTGAATGAAACACGAATCATTCTAAAACATACATATAATCAGATTTTTGTGTGAAAAAAAATGAATTTGTTAATATAGTCTTTTCCTCACATAAAAGTGAAAGTTTGTCGTCACGTTAAAACTAAGACGTTGATTGGTGCTCACCAGAAGGTGCAGGAATAGACTTGTAACAGTTGTAGGTAAACCACTTTCAGTTCACCATCTCCTTGCAAACTTATTATGACGTGAATGGAGTTGTTCTATAGATACTCGTATTATTCCTGTAGAAGAACTAGAACGTGAAGACTTTCTTACTAAACTAAGCGAACCTACATTCAGTACTAGTGATTTTATTTATTAAGTCTGAAACAGGAAGAGAGGGAAAGAGAGACAAAAATCAGTTGAGAAAAGTCACACAATCATGCGGAAGAGAACTATTGATTAACAATATCAGATTACGTAAGAGTTGATTTACAGTTAATTAAGTTCATTTACAGTTAATCTTACATTGTTGATTCTAACATGCTGTCTTACATACTATAGAGGATATGAATTACACAAGGAGTATTAAATCCGAAGTTTATACTAAACTTATTAGTATTACATTCGAGGTGAACTAGATCCATGAAAATTAAATACTATAATGGATATATTTCGTTATGATCCACTTAGGAGTTCCTGAGGCACATCCGAAAATAAACTCGATGGATTTACGTTTACCCTAAGGAAAACTGCACACCTCACTGACGGTCTGGGTAAAGGATTCACTGGACAGGTACTATTTTTAAATTTAGCCACATTCATTAACCATATGAAAAACAATGGTTGCGTTAAATAGGCAACACATAACTTTCCACAAATTCTAATAACTTAACAAGACGGGGACGAATAACAAGGATTTTGTACCTCGTAGATATGAGAGCAATGCACCGACAAATCTTACTTTAATAATTGTTTGTAATAGTAAACAAACACCAGCATCGAACAGTATTTAAAGATACTTTCATATTTTGGGATACAGGCAGTGTTCGATGTGGAAAAAAAGCAGAGGCTGTATGTTTTATTACGATTTTGACTCGACATACCGGCTATCTAAATGTTGATATACAATGAGGGTATGTTGCCTAAAGGATTGCATTTCTATTTACATAATGACTCAAAACTATGCGGGAACTTCTCCGTAGCTACGGGGAGATATGGAGATGCTGTGCACCCGCCCCCAACTTTCCGAGAAAAATAAAAATAAAATATCCCCTTATGTTCTATTATAAAGAATTATGCACGATAATACTCAAAAACCAACTTTTTATATTAACAATTTTAAAACAATTTCCCGCTGGAGAACTTCTGGATCCCCTACTCGACCAAAAGAGATATTCCAGACCCCCGGAAGTCCGCCCCCACAGCAGCCAACCCCTAAGTCCGCCCATGTTCAAAACACGGCATTTATATGCATTAAAGAAAGAAGACATAGGAAAGAAACAATTGAATATGACACAACTAAATATAAAACGCAGAACATAATGGAAAAACATCTACAAAAATTATTTTGAACAACTTACCAAAAAGTATATTGGTTTAATGCTTCCCATAATGGCTTCATTCCTGGAGACTGGACGTTAATTTTGCTCCGTTTCATGCTGTTGACATCATCTGCGCTTCTCCGTCCGTTTCCAAGCCAGGATTTCACAATTTTTTCTGGCTTAAACTGCTCCACCGGAGGACCAACTAGTTTCAAGAAAAGTAGGTTATTTACAGAAGGCACTTTAAGTTGATTCCTTACAGCTGATAATACGTTGTTCATAACACTAAATGATCTTCAACACTCAGCTGGTGATATGATTATAGTGTCTATTGCTTTCATAAGCGGTTTCAGGTCATCTGGAACAATGCCGTCAATCACATACTGTCTAAACGCTGTAACAGTTGTTCTCGAATCGACTCCAAACTTTTGACAAAGAAATCTAATTTTCCCGTCGCCAAAGCAAACGTCTCTGTCGGCAGTATCTTGCCATTTTTTTGTATCTGAAACTTCTAAATTCAGTAATAACTCATCATAAAGTGAAGCAAATGTTGCAGATTTGATTGAAGCTGATCTACCACATTGAGTTGTAAGCATTCATTTTACCATTTCTCGTTCCAGATGTGCATAAAACGTCTTTCCGTCTATTATCTGCACTCAGTAGTGTAAGAGACCCTAATGCCATAGAAACCTTGCAAATTGCCTATCTTCTCAGGATACTCCTTCACATGGATGATTAACCTTTTGAATGTAAGCTA